>JACXGJ010014379.1:0-14930 GCA_016801105.1 Esox niger
CTACTGTCACTGCCCACAGCCCACCTGGTTGTCCCTGTCCTTGTCCACCTGGTTGTAAAGCATTGATGGATTCTGTTTATAGAGTCTAAACACACCCCACATGCATTTATTTTCCTGCTGGTCAGCTGACCAATACGTCATGTATAATCTTGTCATATATAATCTACGTCAGATTTACGGACAGCTGTATTTTGGAACAGGCTATTATCACCAACCCCAACCAGAAGCCATGGGTTAAACGTTTTATTCACATCCTCCGGGCATATAAATTATTACGCTCATCCGGCAAGTAGGCAGAGATATTAGTAGACATACTGGGATTAGATTTATTGTCCATAATAGCCTGTAGCCCTTTCCACATGGGTCAATAGAGTTATTTTCCAGTTTGTCCCTATACTGTCTCTTTGCGGCTTTGATGGTTCTCAGACCTGTGTCCTCAAAACATGCTGCGCTCAGCTATCTGTTGTAACTGTGAGTCGTGAAAGTATGCCATACAACGAATTGTCAAGATTGTAAATATGTTTGGTAGTTGAAAAGAGACCTAGTTGCTCCCTGACTAGGCCGCAAATAAAATCGTGTAAAATATCTCTAGGGGTAGTAGACAAATTGGAGAGAAGGCCTAGTTACTCCGTGACTAAGCCATGAATAAAATTGTGTAAAATATCTCCAGGGGTCTATAAATTGGAGAGAAGACCTAATTAATCCCTGACTAGGCCACAAATAAAATTGTGTAGAATATCTCTACGGGTAGATAAATTGGAGAAGCGCTTAACTGTATTTTGTTGACATTTGCTTCAGGCAATTATACAGTGTCTTGCACAGGTAAAATATAATGCTTTCCAGTTGCACAAAATACAGCTGGAAGAGGACAGCAGCCTCTGGCATGACACGTTCATGTTTAAATATAATGGCGCGAATAGCACAGCATCAAGAGCGAAAAGGATCATCAACAACGTTGCCTGGAATCAAAATGGACAGAAAGAAAAATAAAGTTTTCCGGCTAAACGAGGTGGCCGACAGACAGTAGTCTCGAGATGCAGTCTTTCTTATGGGATCCTGGAATCATGGATGATACTAGGAACTGACTTATACTTTCAACAGATCAGCACATCACGACCCTGTTTCTGATGACGCATCACTGAGTGTGTGAGTACAAGCAACATGTTCAAAAAGCATTTCTACAACTACACTGGTTGAATCTGTTTCAAATCTCCCTGACCACTCACATGCCAGAACGATGCCAGGGTCAGATCATTTGGCTTCAAACTCCATTTCTAGATGAATCTTCGACAGGGAGATGAGAGGAAAATCCACCTAAAGGACTCCACATACCACCGGTCAGAGTAACACGGGCCAGTTGACTGGACAGGTCACATGTACTCATCACAGTGGAAGACACTGTTGTGTTAATCTTGAATTAGTGAAGTGTTGGAAACTCACTGTTCCACAACACCCCTACACTGACTTGTCTGGACAACCAGGCAATTTGCTGGGTCCACATCACACTGACTGCAAATACTGTTATTGGAACTTTTCATCACCAATGCAAGACAAAGAACTGAAGACAAGAACTAAATGACACGTGAATGGAAGCTAACTTATTTTCTTACAATCTAAGATTTTCCTGAATGAACTGATATGGTGATTTCATATGTATGAAGGTTTGTTTCTCGCAAGGCAGGTGGGAAACTGTATGATGAAAATTGTATTGGACTTGGGCGTATTTGTGATGATGCTTAATGATCTACATTATGACCACTATCATGGTGTGTTTGGATAGTGAATTGTTCCCTATTATAGGTGGTCCCTGTGAAAGGTAGATGTTTCCCCCTTTTTAAAGTTAGAATCGTTCACAGGTATAATAGGATATGCATAAGTCTTTTGTATGATATTGTCGCATGGATCATGAAAAGGACGGGGGGGGGTTTGATTGCTCAATGGACTTGGGAGAATGTTTAATCACGATGTCATGTATTCGCCAGATTTTCTGCTGAACACCATTAACACTGATTCTAGCCTGTTGATGTCAAAATGTTTCTTGACCCTTATAATCTGAGGTGGGGGAGGGATTGGTGACTGTCATACATTGAGTTATGTGTCAGAGTGTGGTGTGTCAATGGTCTTGTTTACATTCATTTTCATTTGAGGAACAATAAGACCTGACTGGTCAGATACTCCTTTTGTTGTTTTGTCTTAGTCATTTGTAACAGAACTGTATGGGCCTTGTCCTTTCCTTAGGAATTGAATTGTACTTGTAATGTTTTAGCAAACATGTAACGTTTTTCTTTAAATGTTTGATGTGGGGAATGTGGGATCTGAGTATTAACAATAACATTATGAATGTACGTTTCACTGGAAGTGAAAATAATGAGAACAACAGAAACCTCTCTGCTTAGATTCTCTCTGTAGGTTGAGCTCTGATAACCACAGGAATGTTTACATTGACCATTTGGCATGGGGGTTACTGTCTTGGCAATGTATATATCAGCTTGTAACCAACATTACAGAGAGAAGAGAAGAGATTGAGCCTGTAACATCATGCACTAATAGACTAGTAGAGTCTACTGTTGGCCACTCCGCCGCCTGTGCCAGAGTCGCCCCCCTACTGTCCCGACCGCTCTGCCGCCTGTGCCCGTGGCGCCCTCTACTGTCCCAGACCGCTCCACCGCCTGTGCCCGTGGCTTCCTCCACTGTCCCGACCGCTCCGCCTCAACTGCCCGACCCGGCCGCCATCTCCCGCTTTTCCCATCCTTCCAACTGCCATGAACTCATCCTGGTCTCCTTCATTTGTTTTGTCCCCAATTGTCTCACACACCAGGTCCCAATTAGATAATTAGTATGTGTTTAAATATTTCTCCTTTGCTCCCCTCTCTTGTCAGTCATTGTTCCATGTTACTGTGTGTCGGCTCTGTGCTGAGTGTCGTTTTTGAGTTTGAAACCTTTACTTTCTTTAAGTTTGTTTGTAGTGCTTGGTGTTTGTTTTGTTAAATAAACGATGTCATCGAGTGCCAAATCTGCCTGCGCCTGGTTCGTTAATCCCACAACTTCACACTGTGACACTATCAAATGCTGCAATAAACAATTGAATTACTCTCTCCCTTTACAACCAGGAATGCGAATAATTAGTACAACCATTATACAAAATGGCTGATTTCTAACAACCTTTTCCTGCTGTAACTACTGGAGGGACAACTTGGCCTTGTGCTAAGTGTCATTGTCATGTTGGAAAGTCCATGAGTGTCACATGCACAGCTTTCGTGCAGAACAATGCAAATTCTTGATTTTCTGACAACATTTCCTGATAACATGCTGCATTCATTTTGCCATCAAGTTTCCCCCTGCCTTTAGAGCACACCCCCCCCCAAGACATCAGTGAGCCACCACCATGTCACCACTTATGGTTGTGACCATAAAGCTCTATCTTGGTCTCATCACTCCACACTGTGTGCCAGAAGCTGTGAGGTGTGTCAAGGTGTTGTTGGGCATATTTTAATCAGACTTTTTTCTGTTAACTCGACCTTGCATCTTATTTTTGTTCAAGTATCATCGTATTGTACTCTTTGAAACAACCACATCCACTTTTTCCAGAGCAGCCTAAATTTCTCCTGAGGTTACCTTTGGGTTTTTATTTGTATCACAAAATTCTTCTGGCAGTTTTGGCTGATATCTTTTCATGGTCTATATGACCTTGTCTTGGTATCAAGAGATACCAGAATTTTCCACTTCTTAATAAATTATTGAACAGAACTGACTGGCATTTGCAAGCCTTTGGATATCTTTTTCTATCCTTTTCCATTGTGTCAATTTGTGTGTCTGTAAACCTTTGATCAGGGCCATTTGGGTGATTTTATAATTATTATGATTTAAAAAGGAGCCAAACAACTGTGAGATAATGAAAGGCTTCATATGATCACTATCCTTAAATAATATATATTTTTTTCATGATCAGTCATATTTTCAAATTCATTGCAATAATTTCCCAATTTCTGCCAGGGTAGGCAATCTTATGAGCGCAACTGTATATTCACATTTGAAGTCTTCTAATTTTCAATCCTATTGCATTTTAGAAGAATTTGGTGAGTTTTATCTTTAGCTACACTTTTGTCACAAGCCAAACAAGTTAATGTGTTTCACGGCCAACATGAATCCTAAATGCTCCTCATGAGACAAGTCCTGAAGGCATTGGATCGTGTAGCAACTTGAAACACAGGGATGACCAGTCCGGTCAGTGCAATCTACCTACAGTATGTGTCTGTGATTATAACAGGTTTCAATAATGGCCATGAGTTATTGGTCATGTAACACAAAACCATGCCATAAGATGACATGTGTTCCTGGGGCTACACAGAATGGTACAAAACCTACAATTTAGGGATGACAAGTCTGTTCGCTTAAACTTATATGTGTGTAAATTTTCAGTAGCCCAACAAGCTTGAGTTTGAAGATAAACGAGGAATGCCCTTATCATTCTTTAAATTATGAAGATTCTGTCCCAAAAGTTTGTGTTTAAAGCAGGAAAATGGCTAAGGATCTGAGAGACACTGACATGGGCCAAATTGTAATGGTTAGAAGACTGAGACAAAGCATCTTGAAAACGACAGCAATTGTGGGGTGTTCCCAGTCTGCATTGGTTAGCACCTATCAAAAGTTGTTCAACTGCTGCTGCATTGTGGGATTTTCGATGTGCTGTACGCTGCTTCCTGTTACCTACCCGAAGCTAAGTACCATTATTATGCCTTTTCACTGCACTTGTTGTAGCTAATTCACGAAGGAGAACTGTCGTCTTCAGTTAAAGATAGCAGAGTTAGAGGCTCGGCTTCAGACGCAAATGTCAGGTAAGGATTATGTTAGAGTAGAAATGGGAAAAACTGCGTCTGTGCCACCAGGAAGAAACGATAGTACTGTTAGCCCCCCGGCACAGCTTCCGCAGCCGGGCAAGAACTTTCTCTTGGTCACTGGAAAGAAATGCCATCGACCAGTTAAACCTGGGTGGCTGCTAGAGCCGACTGAAATTATCAACAGGTTTTCCCCACTGGAGTCGTAGTCAAGATCCGAGCCGTCTTTGGAGGGGAATGATCAACAGGCATTTTCTACCGGTGGCCCGGAAAAACTGAAAACTTTAGTCATCGGCGACTCCATTACCCGCAGTATTAGACTAAAGAATCAGCCAGCGATCGTACACTGTTCACCGGGGGGCAGAGCCACCGACGTAGCCGCAAATCTGGGGTTGGTGCTAGCGAAGTCTAAAACTGGCAAGTATAGAGAGTACAGAGATATTGTTATTCACGTTGGCACCAACGACGTTAGGATGAAACAGTCAGAGGTTACGAAGCAGAACATAGAATCAGCTTGTAAACTAGCTAGAAACATGTGTCGGCATCGAGTAATTGTCTCTGGCCCCCTCCCAGCTAGGGGTAGTGACGAGCTCTACAGCAGACTCGCCCAACTCAATCGCTGGCTGAAAACGGAGTTCTGCCCGTCGCAGGAGGTCGAGTTTGTAGATAACTGGTTCTCTTTTTGGGACTCGCCCAGAAATAGGGTCAGGCCTGACCTGCTGAAGAGCGACGGACTTCATCCTACCTGGAGTGGTGCTCTTCTTTTATCTAGGAACATTGACAGGAGTCTCACTCCTATAACCTCACCATGAGATAAGGTGCAGGACAGGCTGCAGTCTGTTAGCCAGTCTGCTAGCAAAGTGGAGTCTGTCGAGTTGTTAGTACAGCTTTGCCTATTGCGACTGGGACTCGTTCCATGCTGAAAAAAGTTAAACATGGAAGCGATAACAATAGCAACCTAAAGATGAAACCTTCCTCCAGCGCACTGTTACTCAAGGCTCAGTTCTTGGCCCTTTATTGTTCTCACTATATATGCTGCCTCTTGAAGGTGGAATCCGGAATCACAATGTCAATTTTCACTGCTATACTGATGACACAGCTATATATTTCGATGAAACATGGACAAAGCTCAAAATTAGCTACTTTGGAAGCATGTGTTTCAGATATTAGGAAGTGGATGACAGAGAACATCCTGCATTTAAACTCAAGAAAATCAGAAATGCTTGTTTTAGGACCCAAGAAAAAATGAGTTTTATTGTCAGATCTCAATGAAAACATTGATTGTTGCATGGTCGTATCCTAAAAGACTGTAAGAAATCTCGGCGTTACCCTCGACTCTGACCTCTCATTTGATGAACACATAAAATATATCTCAAGAGATGCAAAAATCTGAAACTTTCTATCAAAAACTAATCCATGCTTTTGTTACATCAAGATCAGATTACTGCAATGCTCTTTTTTCCGGTTAACCTGATAAATCAATACATAAACTTCAATTAGTGCTGCACACGGCTGCTAGAATCCTAACATTTAAAAGAAAAAAACATTACCCCAGTACTAGCCTATTTACACTGGCTGCCTGTTAGGGTTTAATTGTTAACCTATAAATAAATACATGGACTTGCTCCTACTTGCTCCTACTACTCGCTGAAATGATCCAGCCATACATACCTACATATAACCTTAGATCACAAGATGCTAAAATTAGAAACGCAGACTCAGTGCAAACCTTCAAGCTTCTACTAAAGACTCATCTCTTCAGCCTGGTCTATGATTAAGTGTAGTCTGGCCCAGGGATGTGAAGGTGACCAGAAAGGCCTGATGCTGTCCACCCTTGCTGTCTTACCAGGTGGGCTCTCATCACCACTGGAATGCCCTCCCTCCAATGCCATTCGAGGGTAGAGTCACTGGCTAGTTGTTGTCTCTCTGTTGCACACTGGTGCAATTGGGCTGTACTCTGCTGGCAATACTCGGCCCTCATTCAGGATGATTACGGTTGGTGGATGGAACTTAGGAGGACATGAGGTGTTGACACACACCTGCGGTGTACCATGCTTGGGTCACTGCGGTCCCTGTCCAAAGTCCTCCTGGTTGTGTTGCAGATCAAGGCGATACCTGATGATTTCAGCTGCCACTCTGCTGACCTCCCCTCCCCCCGTCTGTCCCTGTCCTTGTCCCTGTGGTCTTGCCTCCAATCTGGTCTAAGTTTAAATAGACTCAGGGCTCAGCCCACATGCATCGATTAACTATTTCAATTTGGACTCTTAATATGTTCACCTGGCACAGCCAGAAGAGGACTGGTCACCACTCTGAGCCTGGTTCCTCTCTAGGTTTCTTCTTAAAAAGTTCCTAGCCACTGAAGTTCAACACTACTGTTGTTTGCTCCCTGGGGTTTAAGGCTGGGTGTTTTGTGAAAGCACTTTGTGACAACAAAAAAAATTGATTGATCTGATTGTTTGTCAGCAAAATAATAATAATTATTAGTAACGAGTTGGATTCTCTGGCCCTAAGAACCAAAGACCAAGTGTGTAATCTTGGTGTTCTGCATTATATCATCTTTAAAATATAGTTTCCCAAAAAGACCAAGAGAAAAGTGTTTAATACTGTATTGGCTTCTGAACTGAACTCCCCCAAAAGACTTAAACAGCTGCAGCTGATTCAGAATGCTGCTGCTAGAATGTTAATCAGGACCAAGAGAACAGATCACCTCACTGGTTCTTAAATCTTTGCACTGGCTTACTGTCAGTTACAGAACAGATTAAAAAGTGGTGCTTTTTTTATAAATCACTTAATTGTTTAGGCGCCAAATAGATTTCTGATATATTTGAAGAATATAAACCAAGCAGGGATCTTAGATCCATGAACACAGAAGCCAGCTAGTTGATCCCAGAGTCCAAACTGAACATGGTCAAGGTGTTTTTGCAGCACACAACTGGAATAAACTACCAGAAGTATCCATTTTTAAACCTATGACTAAGCACTTAAATTTAACCAAGCTGTTTTTATCAATTTTTTATTCAATTTCTATTTCCTTATTCTGTTTCATTGTTATGATGTTGTCTTAATGTTTTCGTTTGAGTATTCTTTATGCTATTGTATTTTTTCTTTATCTTTGTAAAGCAAGCTATATAAAACATTTTGGCTTGCTAACATTTTGGCTTCATCTGCATGTTTTGTTTTCTACCACCCATTACTTTGCCCAGTCAGTTATTTTGATGTGCTTTGAGTTGGGGAAAAAATACTTTCCTGCATTTGTCACCATTGCCTACATAATCATATTCATTATGAGTAAATGATTACTATCATCTTTTCTAGATTATACTCTGTGCTTCAGTGTATGCATTACTTTAAATGACAGGGAAGAGACAGTTTTTATAGTGAGAGACCGAATCGCACAGAGAAAGCCAGCAGGAAACATAGTAGAGCAGAGAGTAAACCAGAGTGTAACAGAAAGAGAGCACAGGTGAGGATGAAATATATGGAAATAATGGATGGGGAACAGAGGAGAGAATAGTTGGAAAGAAGGGAATAGGAAAAATGGTTGGAGGAAAAATGGAAAGAAGAGATGGAGTGAAAGAAAGTGGGCATCTTGCATGTGCCTCTCCTTCAACTGCCCCCCCATCTATGAGCTGAACTATAGATTTTTTTGAAAGTCTAGAAATGTATATTTCTTTGGAGGAAATACTTGAGTGGCATATTTCCTTTTTTTATTTAGATGGTGTTGATTTTTTTTTTCTTACAATTGACTATTGCACTTGTATTTATTTTGTGTTTATAAAAGTAAAATTAAGAAGTGTTATTTCCCCTGAAGTTGTCTTATTATTTAGGGGGGCAACATTTACAGATCTTGCCTAGGGCGCCAGATTGCCCAGAAACGCCTCTGGATACAGACATACCATTCTGACAGACAATTCCAAATTGTCTACTACTGAATAAAGTACAGAACAACATGAACATCCTTTTTTCCACACTATTTTAATAGTAGAAAAAAAGGATGACCCCCTTGTACAGCAATGGCTGGGTTTTCAGATCTTCAGTGTTTAATGTACCTGTTGTAAACCAGTTAGAACATTATGCACTTGTATTAGGTTGTGTCACAAGAATTTCTAGTGACAGTTGTGACGGAATGTTTTTTTTCTTACTATCTTGTGGTGTATACTAAAGCTGATGAACTGCTATGAGACCTTTCAACAGCATTTTTAGGAACCTCCCCTATTGTAGACAGCTATGTATAATCTCATCCTCAAAGTCAGAGTTACAACATTCAAAGAGGTGGTTTAACAAGCCCATAACACCTACATGTCTGTTTTAACTCTTCTTAACTACAATCAGTAGACATGGAGTCTTTGCTGAAGAATATTCTGATTGTTGCAACATTTTATTGTGGTATGTTAACTGTTTATGTATTTGTCTGCTACTTTTGCTCCAATGCATTTTGTCAAATAAATATATTTCAATATATATTCATACATTATTATTTCCACAAAAATGTTGCTTCATTATTTTGTCTCTTATATATCAGGGTTACCTTCCTTTCCAGAATGCAGAGGAGATGACTCAGTCACTCAGCCAACAGAAGATGTGATCACTACTGAAGGAGGACAGGTCACACTGGGATGCAAATTTAGTACAGTTGACAATAATTTTTACCTGTTTTGGTACAAACAAGGATCTAATGACCACCCAAAGTACATGCTTATGCGGCCTAAATATGGAACTGGGATCAATGATGCTGAGTTCAAGGAGAGATTTCAAGCCCATCTGAACATCACTACAAACACAGTTCCCTTGACGATCCAGAGACTGCAGCTGTCTGACTCTGCTGTGTACTACTGTGCTCTGAGGCCCACTGTGACAACAGGATATACAGTCCCCATACAAAAACATACTGTATGTCTACACAATGACAATACACCCATCTGTCGAGTATTCCCTGTTCATGTCTGCCTGAAGCCGCAGTTAGGAACATATATAAAACCAGCAATTCATTGTAATAACATTGTAATTCGGTCAAGCCTGGCTTGACCAAGCCCTGAAATATCTTGTCCCAACAAATGACAAGGCTGAAACCTGACACCTTTGGTTATGCATGCTTTGCCTAGAACAAAATCGGAAAGATTTTGTCAACTATGCCAAATATCTGATTTATTTATCATGCATTTCATTCCAAAAAATATTTACCATTAGGACATATTGCTTAGATGTAGATAATCTAATGTTTAACCAAGCAAAATATGAAAAACTATCTGGTGCATGCAAAATGTATAGAAGGTTTCTTAACTTTAGTTGATATGGCTCTTTTTAAAATATAGAAATTCGATTGCTGAAAAACAATGATGACTTTCTGCAATGAAGACAAAAAAAGCCATATATTTCAAATAATCAGAGGTCATGATATTCATTATCTATCATTTAAATGGTCCTACTTGCCAACGCATGGACTCTACAAGACTCCCAAAGGTTTCCTGGCACCAAGTCATTAGCAACAGGTCAGACATGTTGGTCCAGCACATTCCAAAGATGCTTATTCGGATTGAGATCTATAGAATTTGTAGGGCGACTGGCTTAGAAAAGGGAATGTCAGAGCTTGTGAATTTACTTCAACTTAACAAGGCAACACTACATCTTTCAGATGTACACAATGTTCATTGAAAACAATTCAGTCATGTTTCAATTTTCTGATCAGTCTGAATACATAAATTCTCATGTTGTTGATTTTGTTCCAATGCAAGATTATAAGAATTATTGTCAAATTTGCCATAGTATTTTTTTAAGTTTGATTTTGAAACAGGTGTGATGGATAGAACATACCAATAGAGGGAGATTATGAGCTGAAATAGATAAAGACCATGAAGATGACGTCAAACAAGCCAACTCAAATGCCCCAAAATTCTTTTCTGGAGAGAATTGGCGCTGCATTCAATTAGTGCTCTGACATTCCATTATGGGGGATGCTTGAGAAAATGACATTCATATACACCGATCAACCTTAACATTATGACCACTGACAGGTGAAGTGAATAACACACAGTGCATCTCAGTTTGTTGTGTATGGGACTGCATAGCCGCAGACCAGTCAGGGTGACGGTAATTGCATTAGTTTTGCTTTGCAGTTTGGTGCCATCCTGGAGCAGCTGGACTGCCTGTGCAACCTGAATGGGCTGCAGGTACTGCCTCATGCTACAAGTGGTGACAAGGACACTAGCAAAAAGCAAAAACAGAACCTAACACACTGCGACTGGGACAAAAGCTGATTATCCTTGACTCTCCATTCTCTGTTAAACTGAACTAAAAGAAGATATGTGGATCTGATCTCTTTTTACGTGACAGAGTCTAAGACCCACATTGACAGGAAACCAAGAAACACTACAAAAACCATACACTGACAATACAAACACTGACAACTCCACTGTATATGACATGATAAACACCCTTCCTGACAAACACAGAAATCCTGGTGATACACAGATAAGGAACTATAAACCAACCCCATTCATTTGGCTGGTTGAAGCCAGCCTCATCAATGTAAATATAAAGGTGCTGAAGTACAGGGGCCTCCAGCTCCAAGACAGCAACAAAACCATGTCTGAAACAGCCAATTGTGCAGCCAATATGGTGAGACACAATATATTGGACTATAGTACTGTAATATCAATACAGTGATGATATGATAGTACATTCACAGTATAGTACTTCCTGGCACATATTCAGAGTGCTGTTCACTCAAATGGCACCCTGTAGATCTGTTTCATATGGATTAGGTTGTGTTGTAATTCACAATCCAATGTAGACAATCCCAACTGGTAATTCTTGTAGTCTAACGGTGGTCTTTGCCACCACCACAATCACTATAGCGGTCACCTGTTCTGGCATGAACAGCCGGTATCTTCCACCACGGCCTGGCCACCTCTCTGTTCTGCAGAAGATCCACAAATATAATCTTATTGGTTGCAGTAAGGTAAAATCTTTTATTTTCTGTCAATATGAACTGACATTATCGTAACATAGTCCAACAATCACTGAGTTACATAGGCCTACTGATATGTCGGACAGCAGTCTACAACACTGTTCATACATAAAGAGATGGACGATGATGGAAGTAATCATGTAACGGTTCAGGCTGGGATGAACTCAGCCTCCCTCATACTCACACTGGGTGAGTACAAGGTCAACCAATTTGGACCTGATCTCATCTGAGACAACTGTCCTCTCTTGTCCTCATCTTACTCTCTCCTTGACCTCTAGCTCTTGCTTCACCACTGGCATCCCTATTCCTCCAAACCAAGAGAGCTCATCTGTGGCCTTTTATAGTGCTAAAGCTCTGGGGCCATATTCACAGAGCATCTTAAGGCTAAAGGTAGGTCCGTAATAACATTGCGTACCTGGTTGTCACGGGAGAGTAGATCATTTGTTTATTGCAGCATTTGATATTCTTGTTCATGAGGTTATGAACCTGGTTTTCCTTAACCTCAATCTCATCTCACTCAGTCTCTTCTCACTGTAATGTTGGTTACAAGCTGATACATACATTGAAGCGCGTGTTTACCTAGCAAAGCCGAGACAGTAACCCCCATGCCAAATGGTCAATGTAAACATTCCTGTGTTTATCAGAGCGCATCCTACAGAGAATCTTAACAGAGTGGTTTCTGTTATTCTCATTATCTAGGCACATTCACTTCCAATAAAACGTACATTCATATTGTAGTTGTTAATGCTCAGATCCCACAGAGTCCTGAGGAAGACATCGTTGCAGTCTTCACTGAGGAAGGTGTTTTGAAGGGAAAGGTGTCCTGCCACTACACTGGATTTAATTCCAGTAATACCTTACTGTGGTACCAAAAACACCAGGATCAAAACCAGAATTCTTGCTCCTCATCAATGAAGGAAGGTTGAAGGAATGGACCAATTCTAGATTTTCTAGTAAACAAAATGTAGAAAATGCTGAAAAAACATGTGGATATGAAGATCTCCTCTGCTGATGTAACAGACTCTGTTCTGTACTACTTGCTCTCAGTGACAGAAAAACCAGGAGCACTGTAGAAAAACCTATCTACATACATTTCACATTAGTGTAAAAACCAGAGTCTATCTAATCTAAGATCCATGCTAAACCTAGAAGAATTTGTTGTTCAGGAAGAATTTGTCATCTGCTTATTTTCATACCCTCCAGTGCAACAATGGCTGAGAGGTTTTGAGCCTTACAGTGTTTAGTGTTTTAGTGTAACTGTTGTATATATATGGGAATATACTAACATACTAGCATAAGAATTTTAGATGACACTTGTCATGTTTTCTTGATTATGGGTTAGGTTGGGTTAGGGTTTGATTATTCTTTTAAAGTTGTTCTGTATAGTTAGAATTTTAAATATTTTTGTGTGACTATCTAGATGACATGCAGCAATTATGCTTTTAACAGTCTTCTTGTAAACATTTGTTGGTCGATTATCCGTGGACATCACTGAATAGGCCCCTCCACTAAATGAGCTCCTCCTCAATACCTCCTGAGGCAGAGAGGAGATTTAACAAGCCCAGGACACATGCATATGAACTCGTTCTCTTAACTGCCAACAGTAAACATGGGGTCTTGGCTGAAGAATATTTTGATTCTTGCTGCATTTTATTATGGTATGATAACTATTATTTTATATATCTGTCATTTGCTCCAATGCCTTTCTTTTAGACAAACAAAATGTGAGTTTTTATAATTAAGTTGTTACAATTCCCATAATGTCATTGAATTGATTATTTTCTCCTGGTTTTACATTCCTTTCCAGAATGCCGAGGAGAAGACTCAGTCACTCAGCCAACAGGAGATGTGATCACTACTGAGGGAGGACAGGTCACACTGGGCTGTACATTTAATACTCAGGTTGCAAATCCATACCTGTTCTGGTACAAACAAGGATCTAATGACCACCCAAAGTACATGCTTATGCAGCCCAAATATGGAAATGGGGTCAAAGCCCCTGAATTTAAAGCTAGATTTGACACTGATCTTGATACCAATACAAATGTAATCCCCTTGACGATCCAGAGACTGCAGCTGTCTGACTCTGCTGTGTACTACTGTGCTCTGAACCCCACTGTGACAACAGGATATACAGCCCCCTTGCAAAAACATACTGTAGGTCACAATGACAATACATCCATCTGTAGTGTTCACTCATCATGTTTGTGAACACAATACATTTTTTTAGGGATGGAAATTAAGCCTGCAATTCATTGTCATAACATTGTAATGTGCATGTTTAACTTGGCAAAGCCCCAACAGCTATGGCACAAGCAAATGACATGTGATGCTGAAACTCTACACCTTTGGTTATGCATGTTGTGACTACATCAATATCAGAAAATGTGGTCAACTGGAAATATATTGTTAATTAATTATGCCTTTCATTTAAAATAATTAGGACACTTTGCCGTGTTGTGGATGTTCAAAGTTCAGCCCTCCCCTGGTCAATCATCAGCCCTCCCCTGGTCAATCATCAGCCCTCCCCTGGTCAATCATCAGCCCTCCCCTGGTCAATCATCAGCCTTCCCCTGGTCAATCATCAACCTTCCCCTTGTCCATCATCAGCCCTCCCCTGGTCTATCATCAGCCCTCCCCTGGTCAATCATCAGCCCTCCCCTGGTCAATCATCAGCCCTCCCCTGGTCAATCATCAGCCCTCCCCATTGATAACTTGATCAAATGATAACTCGGTACAGGAAGATGTTTTTCAAAACTGCTGTTGGAAATGCCGATAAATAGGGGGTTCTATCAGATTAGTTAAATTAAATGATTCGGTTTCAATGGAACACATTAGCAAAATTATATATGTTTATCTTTGTAGGATAAGTTCGATTAAGATCCAGTTTCGTTGACGTTGATACCTTCGTGAACTTCAGCTTGAGTGACCTTGTCACGTCCCTGCCTCCGCCAGTGCGCAGCAGAGGGCGCCCGCGCTCCAAAACCTCAGTGCGCACCTAACACACCTGTCACTAATCACCTACTCACACACCTGTCCCCAGTCACCTAATCACCACACAGTCAAATACAGCTCTCTGCCATCTCACCCCTGCCAGATCAATGGTTCATGTTTACATGCCATATCTC
>JACXGJ010014380.1:0-14929 GCA_016801105.1 Esox niger
TCCCTGTACAGCCGTGTCCCACTGTCTCTGTCTCACCCTCACGTATTCCCTGTATAGCCGTGGCCCACTGTCTCTGTCTCACCCTCACGTATTCCCTGTACTGTCTCTGTCTCACCCTCACGTATTCCCTGTACAGCCGTGTCCCACTGTCTCTGTCTCACCCTCACGTATTCCCTGCACAGCCATGACCCACTGTCTCTGTCTCACCCTCACGTATTCCCTCTACAGCCGTGGCCCACTGTCTCTCACCCTCACGTATTCTGCTGCCACTGTCTGACCAATAGCTGGGAGAGAGTCTGCCTATTTGATGCAGTTCTTCAAAGAGCTAATTTGACTGCAGCTGTCTCTCTAGATCTCTTTTACCAGCTTTCGTGTTCCCCTTAAGCCTGGAAAATGTATACTATACAGGAAAGGTCCAGGTTGCACCGACAGACTGCGGAGTGGTACATTCTTCTACTTCCTATGGGCAGAGGAGCTTCCAAAAGTGATACATGTGGTTGTCCTGGAGAAGGTGTCTGTGTGGGGTGGAGCCCGGTTGCTAAGGATGGAATGCTCCTTAAAAATAATCAAGCCAAATGACTCAAATATCACACTAGTAAGACAGCCAACTGATAGCAGCGTGAGCTGGGGCGTTTAATGCTGTGAACTTGCACAAGGGGTTAATGAGTAACCATCCCAGTGAACCACTTGATATATGTTTTGTTCATAATGAGGGGTTTTCCACCACAACAGTTTAATTTCCATCCATTTCGTAGTGTAAATCGGTGAAAATGTCAACTGTTGCAGATCCCCTTTGGCGGTAACGTGGGACACTTTTAGCCCGATAAACCCCGCAGATACCTACCTCTAAAGATGGAATGGAATGACACAGGAAAGGGGTTCTGTAAGTGCTTTGTTGTTTTATACCTTCCGGGTCAGCATTCTGGCCAAAGCCACGCACACGCACGTGTTGAACCTTACAGTGCAACAACAGTTTCTTGTCACTAGCTTGAATTGAAAACAGTATTTACATATTGTTAAGGTTATTTAAATGAAATCGTTGTCACGACAATTGTTGTTGTCTAAAGAGTCTCTATGTCTCTGCCATACAAATACACACACACACGCAGATAAAGCTCTTAAATCTACACTCCCCTCAGCCTCGTAATATAGTGCCTGTTCAACATGACTAGAATTCAATACACTATATCAGCTGTGGTTTTGATAAGCCACTTCATTCTGTGAGCGCCACACCAGACGGGGGAGGAGAGCGAGGAGATAGCGGAGCATACATCACAAAACCCGGTGTGGCAAGAAAAATCAAATAAATAAATAAACAGGAAGCCAGGGTTCTGATAATGGCGAGCCAAATAAATGCAAATACATGTTGATATCTGGCCCCATCTCTCTCCATTATGGCCTGGTTATTGGTTGAACTGTAAACAGAGCAGGGGACAGATATGGCATACTAAGAGGAGAGGGTGGTAGGAAGTGGGTTTTAGGAGGCAGAGGGACCAGGATTGTGTTGGTCTCTACACCTACTGTATGCTGAGTGTGTCTGTCTCTGTACGGGGGGGGGGTCTAGGCTCTGTTTGTCTCTCTCTGAAGGATACGAGAAGGGGGTTTGTGAAATACAACAGGACTGACAGAAGTATGAAAGCAGGGATGCTTCATCTGAAAAATAACAAAGCAGGCACCCCATCTGTGTTTTTGTGAAAGGTTGAGAGATGGGTCTGGAGAAATGGAATTGTGCCGACATTCCAAGACAGAGCTATGAAATCCCAGCCTGACCATCCATGACATAAACAAGACAGTAGCTATAACCACGTCCTGAGGATATACTGTGTTTGTTTACCGCATTGGAGGAAAACAAGCTAATACTTTTCATTTGGGGAAAACTAAACTCACGAGGCATTAAAAGTTATATTGTGCTGGAATAGCAAAATAAGTGAATACATAGAGTGCCAATGGAATGTATTCACTCCACATTTTGTTGTTTTATAGGCCAAATTAATAATTGATAAATAAATGCAATTTTGCAATCAATCTAGACATTATACCCCTGAATGACAAAGCATTTTCTTTACATAAATATTCAAACCCTTTGTCATGACATTCCAAATTGAGCTCAGGTCGTGTTTCATTTCATCATCCTTGAGATGCCGCTATAACTTGATTAGTGTTGATCTGTGGCATATTCAATTGATTGGACATGATATACCAAATCACACACCTGTCTGTATAAGCTCCCACAAGTCACAGTGCAAAAACACAAGCCCAAGTCCACGGAACCCTCTGTAGATCGTTGAGAAACAACCGTGTTGAGGCATTGAAATAGACAAGGTTATACAAAAACTGGTAGAGAATTTAAAGTAATCTGTACCTCTCTAGAGCATGGAGCCCAGATCTGTGAGGTGGCGGGAGAAACAGACAAAGAGAGGAGAAACACACAGGGATTTGTTTAAGAGGTTGACATGGTTCAGTACTGGAGGATGATAGGATGCCGGGAGTATTCCTTACAGGCTGGGGATTGTGTGGTAGTGGCCCTGTGTGTACTTTGGTTGTGTGTGTCCCAGTCTGTGTGTGTGTATTGGTCAATAATCCTCCTTTGGGATCAATGCTGAACATGAGTGAGACCCTGAAGGGGAATCAGACAGTATTTATTTTCTGACGTCCTCTACACCCTGTCACCTCCTGCTCATCCCATTTCAGAGAGCCAGGGAGGAGAGAGCCAGGGAGGAGAGAGCCAGGGAGGAGAGAGCCAGGGAGGAGGGAGCCAGGGAGGAAGGAGCCAGGGAGGAGGGAGCCAGAGCAGAGAGACAGGGAGGAGAGAGCCAGAGGAGACAGACAGGGAGGAGAGAGCCAGAGGAGAGAGCCAGAGAGGAGAGACAGGGAGGAGAGAGACAGGGAGGAGAGAGACAGAGGAGAGAGACACGGAGGAGAGAGACAGAGGAGAGACAGAGGAGAAGAGAGGCAGGGAGGAGAGAGACAGAGGAGAGAGACAGAGGAGATAGACAGAGAGAGGGCATCAGCAATTAGCGACAGTAGTGCCGTGAAGCAGAGACGCAGCTGATGAGGTCATCAGCGGGCTACACAGGCAGAATGACGCCTCGCGGAGGGGACTACATCCCTAAATTATTGGGCGAGGGTGTCTCGAGAGGTCTCTTACTTGTCTCCAAGAGGGAAATCTAGCTAATGAGTGTAGTTTGATGGTTTGACAAAGATCCCGCCGTAGGTTGAGGAGATGAAAACTAATAAACTATTTCACACTGGGTCTCACCACACTCCAGCACCGCTCCACATTTCTATTGCCATGGCAATGACGATGGAGGGAGTGGCGCCCCTGCGCCAGAGTAACAAACTACATGTTGGATGAAAGTCTGCAGTTTGTCTTCAATGGAAGACCTACTGAAAACCTTTGGCATTTCTTCTGAGATGGTTGTGTGAGGGTTGCTTCTGAGATGGTTGTTTGAGGGCTGCACTGCTCCTTGTTAGCTTCTGATTCATTACAGGTTAGAAAGAGACTGGTTTTACTGGTTTCCTGTCAATGTCTACAGGAAGCCATAAAGAGAAGTGAACTGTTCCTTTAATATTAAAGAACATGGTTTAGAGACCGTCAACAGGAAGAAAACAATACAATACATTGATTTTAACTGCAACACCGGCAAAGAGGAAGATAGATGGTTGGAAAGATGTACAAAGTTCTATTCTGACTGACTGCCTTGTTTATTCCAAATGTGGGGTAAGATTGAGTAGTACTGAGGAGGACTTTCTTCATCGCTGGAGGGAGTGACGTTGTGTCTGTTGGCGCTAGAGAGATAAGACAAGAAGGCCTTTCAAACAGCCAGTCGGGCATGCTGCCCTCCAGATACCCACAGAGACAAAAAGGCAAGGGAGGGAGAGGGAGGAGAAGAGAGGTGAAAGGGAGGAAGGAGAGAAAAAAAGGATCGGAGAGACAACTGTGATGAGGAAAACGGGAAGTGAGAAAAATAGGAGAAAATGACAGAAAGTAAGTACTTTCCTAGTAATGCAAATGCATGTTTTCCATGCCAGTAAGCACCTCTGAAATTAAATAAACACAGCAGGGGTACATGAGAGGACAAGGAAAAAAGTAATTCAATGACTAGAGTATGAGACGGCAGGGCTTGTACCCCCTCCCCAACACACAAATGCAATTGATCTTCCCCATCGATCTGTGCCCAGCTGAGTGCCCCCACCTTTCGCCCTCCCACCACTACCTTCCTGCCCCAAAAACCTCCAGGTTCCACAAGACTGGACTCTCTGGAATGAGTTCTGAGGCACGGGCACTCGCTAGGAACACCCCGCCCCACTCCGCCACAGCGCACCCGTCGAGGGACAAAGTGTTTACTCCTCTCTCTGCATCGGTTCCAAGTTCAATATTAGGGGAGCTAACACGGCCTGTGCTCTACTGGCTGCCTGTAAACACACACAGCCCCAACCTCTCTTCATGTTCTACTGAACTGGAACCCTGGTTAAGGGCCTGCTGCCTCCTGTCCTCATTTCTACCACTTCTCCTTTTCCCTGTCAGAATTCCCTCAATCTTCTGGGTTGGGGTCGGAATGGGACTGATTTGATCATCCCGCTCCCACTCAGACAAACTGGCATTCTGTCAAACTCCCGCAAGAACAGATCCCACATCATACTGATCCCTCACCATACTGATCCCTCACCATACTGATCCCACACCAGTCTGATCCCTCACCATACTGATCCCTCACCATACTGATCCCTCACCATACTGATCCCACTCCAGTCTGATCCCTCATCATACTGATCCCTCACCATACTGATCCCTCACCATACTGATCCCTCACCATACTGATCCCTCACCATACTGATCCCACTCCAGTCTGATCCCTCATCATACTGATCCCTCACCATACTGATCCCTCACCATACTGATCCCACTCCAGTGTGATCCCTCACCATACTGATCCCACACCAGTCTGATCCCTCACCATACTGATCCCACACCAATCTGATCCCTCACCATACTGATCCCACTCCAGTCTGATCCCTCACCATACTGATCCCACAGATCACGGAATATCCACAGACCCCACAGATTATCACTTTAGTATATCTAGTCTAGTCATAGATGATCAGTTTAGTATATCTAGTCTAGTCATAGATTATCAGTTTAGTATATCTAGTCTAGTCATAGATTATCAGTTAATATATCTAGTGTAGTCATAGATTATCAGTTAATATATCTAGTCTAGTCATATATGATCAGTTTAGTATATCTAGCCTAGTCATAGATGATCAGTTTAGTATATCTAGTCTAGTCATAGATTATCAGTTAATATATCTAGTCTAGTCATAGATGATCAGTTTAGTATATCTAGTCTAGCCATAGATGATCAGTTTAGTATATCTAGTCTAGCCATAGATGATCAGTTTAGTATATCTAGTCTAGTCATAGATGATCAGTTTGGTATATCTAGTCTAGCCATAGATGATCAGTTTAGTATATCTAGTCTAGTCATAGATGATCAGTTTAGTATACCCAGTCTAGCCATACATTTTCGAGTCATTGAGGTAGCTTGGTCATTTTGCTAGGCATAAGTAATCACAAGTCTGAAGTGGATACTGAAAGTTCATTTAATCCATTTTGTAATTAGGGGATGGTCACAGAATGCATTATATCATATAAAGCTGATATAATTCTTTGTTGATCAGTAGTAGTCACATAATCTATCATATAATTTAGTGGATATTATCCTTTGTTAATTAGGGAGTATTAAAAAAAAATGTATCCCTGTGTACCTGACACCTTCTGGATCAGGGGTGTCTATTTAAGTAATAGTTTGAGGGCCAAACCATGATTAGTAGCATGAAAACTCATAGGGATAACACAGCACATTGAACACATCTAGTTAGTTCATAATCAATTCAAAGACTAATAACAATTTTAGATTTCATTACATCACCAAATCCTCTAATCATTCAGTTATTTGATGTCTATTTCCCTGGGTGGTGAAATGAGAAAATCAGCTTGCAATCAAGAGAAAATGTATTTCTCAGCAGCTCAAGAGATAGGTGAATGACATATGAAAACAGTAATATAATGTCAACCAGAGTTTTGCAACAAAACGGTTGCTAATTGGCAATAGTGAGTTATTACTGGCAATAAGATATTAATTACATTTTAGTAGGCTACCAAAAATTGTACCTTTCACTTAACTTTCCACCCAGTGGACCAACTGTAGAACAAGTGAAGTTTCAATGGCTGGGTACTGCTCCATCGTTTCCTTAACCCAGAAATAATAACAGAAGGTAACAAATCCTTCCCTAAAAAACAAACCAGCAGATACATCAGGCATCTAACAGGTATGTAGTACTCTACTTCAGAGCCAAGCAAAATAACTTCTAACAGATCGATAGATAACAGACACTGGACCAGTGTACTAACCCACAGAAATGTGACACAGCTTCCAAGTGACTCATTCAATACCCATTTAATAACAATGGAATCAATGAAAGACACTGTTAAGCCTGGGATGTCCATTAAAATGATGTGTCGCTGAGTTATGTGCATATTAGAGTTCAAATCTCCCTTAAACTATTCAGTGGTAGAGTGGTCATGCATTAAGTGGTCATGCATTGAATTGGTATCAGGAGTGGCCAGAGGCA
The DNA here is from genome assembly GCA_016801105.1 of Esox niger. NCBI lineage: Eukaryota > Metazoa > Chordata > Actinopteri > Esociformes > Esocidae > Esox > Esox niger. The sequence goes on from JACXGJ010014380.1 coordinate 6,637, forward strand.
CGATCTGGGCCGTTCTCTTACAATGCAGTACATTACTGAGCACTACTTCAATGCTGGCTTTAGCTTTAATCTGCCACTACATTCATCATCATGCATTATCCTAGCACCTTGTTCACTCAACCGGGAGGACTGTCTTGACACCACGGAGGGGGAAATAGGCTTGTACTTATATAGCGCTTTTGACGACGTTACAAAATGCCCTATGAAGCGTTTGTAAGTTGTGTTTTCTTGAAAGTGTGACATATATTAACGAATACAATCAAATATAAACCTATGCTTGTATAACCCGTCCCATTTACTACCCCCTCAAGCAGATCCCTCCCTCACGAGAGAAAACAACATAATACCAGCCACTGTGACCTGCCTGGCCCTTATGTGTTGACTGAATTTATTGGAGGGAGAAAGAGAATAAGAACCTGTCATCCAGTTTCCCCTGAACCTCCTGCTCCCCTCTCTCGACCATTCATCTACTTCTTGTAATACTATGGGGGGAAATTGTTGTTTAGTTTCTTTCTCTCTTTTCTGTAGCTTTTTTTCAACCCCTCTTGCTATGTGCTAAAGAGCTCCAATGTCTTCGTTCTTGTGGTTGCTCACTAAATGTTTTGTGATGGTGACTGTATTTTTGGTGCAATCGTCAAAAGGAACTAGCTTTTATATTCAGAAGTGTGGCATTTGCCATTTGAGAAGAACACTGCTGTCCAGCATCTTTCATTATAAACCTAAAATGCATCTTGAAAAAAATCTAGGTAAGTGCACTGAAAAATCAAACTGGCTATAGAGCTTTGACAAGCCTGAAAACTTCACCCCCTCCTATGACAGAATACTATTAGGCCCTTGATAGCCTCATATTCCCAATTACTGTGTACATATGCTCTGTATACGAAATCAAATGAATGCTAAGTATGTTTACTAGCATCTAATTCCTTGTATACACAATGTCTTAATGGCAGATAGAGTCCTTTATGGAGGTACACTAACCAATCCCATTGTGACTGCTCAAATCGATACAGTCTAAGTCAAAAAATATTGTAAGTGCTAGCTAACATTTCATACATAGTAGGCTACCTGTACTTTATAGTCTTCACTAGAGCGGCTTAATAAAGTAGCAGTCCTTCTTCATCAGCAGGAGGAATTTGCGGCCCACGGCCCCCGCTGCCCTTTACCCAGAATTCCTCTCTGCACTGCCAGCGGGGGAGTCTGGGTAATTATGGGCCTTTTGATGGCTGTGTATGGCCTGTTCCTCTACCTACTGTAATTATCTCTCTCTGCCTCCCTCCCTTTTCACTTACTCTAGCTCATTCCTTTATCTTCCTCTCTCTCGTCCATTCCCCTCTTTTCCTCTCTCTATTTTGTCTCTTTTCCTCTGTCTATCTGGCAAGCCATGTAGTTGCACAAGCCCTGCTATTAGCCAGCCCGAGACTGCACAGCAATCAGCCAATGGATTAGAATTGTTCTGACGGATCATCAGAAAAAACCTTGACACAAAGCCCATTGTAGTGTATTGTGTTCAGCTGGCTCTCAGCCTTGAAAACCCCTATTGGAGTAGCTGGGGCTGCGATGCTAACCAAAAACGGCAATGAGACATATTGGCTTCAATGGACTCTGCCATTATATTGGCTCAGGACCATGAGAGACTGACATTGCATGCATCAAGGTGTTTTGTCATCAGGCGTCTGGTATAAGCAGAGATAGAAGAAACACAATGTTGTGTTTCAAATAGGCCTATGGTAGTCAACCTGTTTTGCTGTAGGAAATATGCCAGTTCCTTTCTACTGTATATGTGTACTAGAGTATTGTGAAGGTCTTTGAATTTTAGGTAAAGGTTTAGCTGGGGCAGTAAACACAGTCGCCCACGTAGCGATGAACGTGACAATGACTCACCTGTTTATATGTATATGCTGCAGTTCGTGAAAAAACATTAGGAAAATGCCATTAGACTTACATCCTTCATTTCATTATTGATGTAGCCTGGGCTGTATTGACACAAACAATTAGTGAGTGCAATTTACAAAACAATTAAATTGACATCCAAGCAACAAAACCATTTCTCATTGGTTATAAAAATACTTGGGTAACGTCAAAAACAATGCTGGTCAAAATGCCTTTAATCCCTTTTTGAATGCTGCTACATAATGTTAGATGCACAAAGAAAATAAGTTTATATTCAACACTGTGGAAATAAAATATGTGTGAACCGGAAATGACCAAATCTCCCCAAAATGTTTTGCTGCAGGGAGTATTCAGCCGATAAAAAAACATTTTGTAATGTATTGGCAGATACTAATCGTTGTTGGAAGCTAAAAAAGCAGTATCAAAGACTAATGAACGGCTTGTATACTGATGGCATTCGGTAACAAAAGTTCACCAAAAGCCGTTCCAAAAAATAGAACTATCACTACAGTGTACTCATTATTGCTTTAAAAATCATTGGGCATTGGTAATTACATTCTTAAAGATGATGCAATAATTTTCATTATGTAGGCTAAACAGAGAACTAAGGCCTCAACGTTATAATTACATTAGGGTACAACATTAATTTATTATTATCCAGACATGCAGGCAACAATAGGTAACACACATCTCTAAAAGCATTAGTTAGCGCATCAAAGGCCAAGTTAGACCCCATAGTAAGTCTTTAACTATATCTATTTTTTAAATGCTAGGTGTACCTTCGGCTTTCAAAAGGTATAGGCTACATTACGAGATGAATGACTCGACAGAGAATGTATTAAGAAAAGACAACAAAGTTGGATCTGAAAGCTTTTAAAACAGAAAGAGTTGAGTGGTCTACTAAAAGAAAAATATTTCATATGAAACTGACGTCAACATGCTGTCACTAAAGTTTCGCTTCTTCCACTGAAAGTTCGCCTTGCCCCACATTGAACGCAAAGTCTAGGACCTCTGCTTGGCAACACATGACATGACCACCCTACCTGACAACCTATTCAAAAGGTAAGGGGTGAGCTTATGGTTCATTGCTAGGTTGAAGAATTTGTCTATTTTACACAAAATAACCAATTTATGCTTTAACACTGTCAATTATTGACAATCTTTGTAATAGAATAGCTATACATAATATGTAGTTCTATTTAAGAGCAAGCGAGCATTAAAATGTGAATAATATTTAAGAAAGAAAACAAATTAAATAATTATTTTACTGAAGCACTTCAGGTTGTAGCCTAGCTCTGTAACCGGTCATTATGTTTCTATGTTCAATGTTTTTCTGTTCTAATTTCTCTGTTTCTATGTTCAGTTTTGTGTCGGTGACCAATTAGGGTAATTGGGTTCCCCTGTGCCTTGTTCGCCCTCTCATTAAGTCCCTATTTAAGCTCCTCCTGCCCTAGTGTTTCTTGTCGGTCATTGGTTCATGTGATGTTAGTGTCTCGTCTATTAAGGGCAGGGCAGGATTTATGTTAGTATGCAAGTCCATGTTAATTTCAGGATTATTGTACTCCTACCTCTGTGCCTGTGTCCTGATCCATGTGGAACGTTACAAACACTATAGTAAGTTATCATTAACAGCATTATCTTTTTTTTAGAGCACAAACATTAACAATATATAATCAAACAATACAGATACTTTAGAAAAATTCCCATAGGCGTAATAACACAATATTTGTCCCATGTATTATAATGGTTTTGGATTGAAAATAGTTTGGGCTGTTATGTAATTTACAGAACGGTCTTCGTTTACTGTCACTGGGCTAACATGAGGATAATGGGGGAAAAAATATTGTATTTCACTTGCATATGCAATGAGCATACTGAATTTAATTGTACTGTGATGTGCAGTACACTAGCATAATGGTAAAGCGCTCAAACAATTACAGTGGACTGAAGAATGGCTAGCGTGATGTTAGCTACTTGGCAACCTGCCTAACAATTTTTACATACTACAAACTTTCAACTGGTTTTCCCCATTGGAGTCAATATCAGAGACCTGGTCATCTCTTCGGCAGTTTGATAGTCAGATAATTTCTACCAGTAACCCTGAAATACTGAATGCTCTGGTCATTGGTGCTTCAAATACCCGGAAAATAAGACTGAAGAACGATTCGCCAATCATTCATTGTATACCAGGAGGCATGGTTACCAATGTAGTCTGAGTTTCAGGGCTAGCAAAGTGAAAAACTGGCAAGTGTAAAAAGTATGGAGATATTGTTATCATATGACACAAACAATGTTAGGATGTAAGCTAGCTAAAACAAGAAATTGTCTCTGGCCCCCTCCCAGTTAGGGGTAGTGATGAGATCTACAGCAGACTCACACAACTCAATCGCTGACTAAAATTGAGTTCTGCCTGTCGCAGCAGATAGTGTTTGTAAATAACTGGCTTTATTTCTGGGACTCACCCATAAAAACAGGCATGAAGAGTGATGGACTCCATCCTAGCAGTGGAGTTCTTTTATCCAGGAACATAGACAGGAGCCTAACTCCTGTAGCTTTACCATGAGATGGCTGTTAGCCAGCTTGCTAGCTCAGTGGAATCTGTCATTAGCATAGTCAGAGTAGTCAGCCTAGATTTTCTCCATTGAGACAGTAACTTGATCTAGGTTGAGTAAAGTAAAACAAAGCGGTTGTCACCATAGCAATCTTATTAGAATACAAAAATACTCCTCAAAATGGGACTAATTAATGTTAGATCCCCTGCTTCAAATGCAGTCACAGTCAATGAATTAATTACTGATCATGAACAGGATGTGATTGGCCTATGTGAAACCTGGTTTATGAACATGACAATGAATTTACCACCCTCAATTTACACTATAAAAACTTACTGTCTTTCTGTCTTTTGAGGTTTCAGCTATGAAAGCAATGCAGGCTACTCCATATTTTTTTATACCTAGTATTTACAGGCACCCTGGGCAGTACAATTGTTGGTCAATGATTTCCCAGAATTCTTATCAGATCTTGTAGTCATGGCAAACAATATTCTAATGTTTGGCAACTTCAAAGTTCACAAAGAGATCTCTAATGACCCTCTTCAACTTACCTATGGGGTTTTGTTCAACATGTTTTGGGACCTATGCACTGCCACAAACAGTGCTTGAACTAAGCTATGTCTTGTGGAAGACATTCTAGATTCTATATCTTGGAATATCAGCCCACCATCTAAATACATCAAAATGTACTGTCACTATATAGCTGTGCTCAAAAGTGTGCATACCTTGGAGAATTGGTAATATATGTACCATTTGTAAATAAAACATTAGTGAGCAGGCACAACACGTCTTTTATTTCTTATGGGATTCACATTCATCTGTAGGTCATAACAGAATGGCATAACTATAAAACAAAAATTGCAACAACGAAAAACATGAACTGACCCCTTAGTTTGAAAGTCTGCATAGCCTTAGTTCTTAACACGGTGTATTTTCCCCTTTAGCATTAATGACAGTGTGCATTTTTGTTCTAGTATTGTCGCTCCTTGAAACAACCACACAGTCTTTTTCCAGAGGAGCCTGAGTTTTTTTTGTACCCAGAACAATTCTTCTGGCAGTTTTGGCTGAAATACTTCTTGGCCAAACAGACCTTGGCTTGGTATCAAGAGATCCCCAAAATGTTCACTTCCTATTAAGATTACTGACTGGCATTTGCAAGGCTTTGGATATCTTTTTATATCCTTTTCCATATTTATAAAGTTCCATTACCTTGTTACGCATGTTTTTGACAGTTCTTTTCTGCTCCCCATGGCTCAGTATCTAGCCTGCTCAGTGCATCTATTTTACACACTAATTGAAATTTAAATTCACCTTCAATTGCCATTTTTACCTGTATGTGTCTGTAACACGACCAAACATTCAAGGGTATGTAAACTTTTGATCAGGGCCATTTGGGTGATTTCTGTAATCATTATGATTTACAAGGAGCCAAACAAATTTGTGAAAATGAATAGCTTCATATGATTACTATATTTAAATAAAAGACAGTATTATTAATTCTTTAAAAGCATGATCAGTCATATTTTCAAAATCAATCCCAAAATCAAGTCCCTAATACACAAAAAATAACAGAGCCCTAAAGGTACACAACATTTCTAACAGATGTGACACTCCACCTAGTTAAAAGTATTCAGACTAGCCTGGAAAATAAATAAAATGGAATACTGAAAGGTGCACACAACCACTTTCCAACATGATCGAGGGGAACAAAAACAATCCAACATTATTTTGACCAAAAAGCAGTATGCCACAATTGAAACTGGCCTTCACTTCAACAGTGACAAATTCATGAAAAGCTTTGACAAAAAAAGATCATGATCATTAGAAAAAAAATAACAAACTATGCCGTAGATAAGCACACTTTTCCAAAACTCAGTTGTCCTGAAATAGCACTCAGTTGTCCTGAAACTGCCAGGATTTCGGATCAATGGGAAAACATGCACTTTTTTATCCTTGAACCTTCTACGCTTCTTAAAAAATTTAGTAAAAGGTGTGGTCCTGTATCTCTGCCTTCCTGAACACAAACAATATATTTATGAAAACATTCCAGTTTAGATTTTGGTCAATTCATAGTACTGAGAATGCATTTGTGAAGGTGGTTAATGATCATTGACACCATCGGCCACAGGTTTTACTTCTGTCCTCATGCATCTTGACCTTAGTGCTACCTTCCACACCATTGATCCCTCAATTTGGATAGGATGGATAGATTGGTCTATGCTGACACATTCTTGCCTGGTATCGACCCTTTCAATCAGTAGGATATCTGATTGCTAAACTTGCTTTTGACGGCCGATATGGCTGTTAAAATTCCAGAATTCCAGCCATATAGAACAGCTATCGGACATATGTTCTAAATAGCCATTTAATAGCCTACAGTTAAACAGTAATAAAACACAAATGATATGATCCAACAAATGTTTTTTTCATTTAAATAAGTCAGCTAAATGAACACTTCACAATCTTTGCAAACTGAGCGTATAGGCTTATATCCATTTTCATGGGATGTCAGAGCGTTTGACAGCTCTGCAGAAATTTAGAGGTGCAGATTATTTCCTGAAACTCATGTGCGTTTAAATTTCAGTATGTTTAATGCTAGTTTAGAATTGTTTTGCAGTGCGCCATAATGTAGCTAGATTTTGCAATATTATTAAATAGACAAATGTCTTTCAGTCGCTTATTGGTTGAATCAACTCTGATCAACCAAGCGGGTAAAATATTTGTACTAATATTGCTGAATTTTGTCATGTTCAAACATACAGTATTTCCTAATTAGATAATGTATATTAAAATGTATGGATATAAATATGCAGCTCTGGAAAATATAAAAGAGATCACTCAAATCTTTCCATTTCGACTTTTTGGAAAGGAAAGAAAAAGGTGCAGTGGCCTCTTTATTTTAGCCGGAGCTGTATGTTGTCCCATTGCCTATTAAAACAACTAACCCTAACACACGTTTTGCTACATAAGGAAGACTATTTCAAATAACAACACTTTTTTGTGGTCTTGCTGGCCTCAGTTGCACCATCACTTGTTTTTTTAAACCGGACTGTGGACGTCTGCTTCACCTTTGACATTTTGGAGTCGTTTGCTGGAGTTAATGCCTCAGTGTGTGGCTTTTGAGTCTAACACCATACTTTGTCACATGACCAAACATTTCTTACTATAAGAACAAGCAGAGGCTCGCTGTTTTCTTGGCAACAGATCATATAAGTCACACAATATTAGACAATTTAATATGCTACTAATATTTTAATTTATATATTTGGCATATTCTCACTGGATATTTTGTCAGTTGATATTTTCCTCTGCTGGACATCTATACCTGATTTGCCGGCTAATGTTTACCTGCATTCGCCAGCTAATGTAAACCCTGGTGGATGGTCTGTCCCCTGAAAAATCAAAGGTATGATTTTAGGTGTTCTTCAAGGCTTGGATTTGGGACCGCTTCTGTTTTCAGTATATCTGCTGCCAACCCAATGTCCATTTTCACAATGACACAATGTTCAAGAAACATGGCAAAGCATCAAAATTGCTTACCCCGGAAGCATGTCTCAGAAACAAGAAAGTGGGTGACAGAAAATATCTAGGGCAGATTTTAAGGTTTTACTATTAACCTACGCTTAGAGAGATAAGAGATTACATGGACTTGATCTTACAGTGAATTGGAGTCACTGGCCCCACACTATCCCTACGCCTCAGGACTACCTGGCAAGACAACTCCTAAAAACTCCTGCACAACGTCTTCCTGGTTGTGTTGTAGATCTAGATTCTGGCTGATGATTCCTGCTGTCACTGTCCACAGTCCACCATATCACCCCTAGTGTAAAGCTGATCTGGACACAGCCCAC
>JACXGJ010014381.1:0-14885 GCA_016801105.1 Esox niger
GCGCGAGACAGGGTGCGCGAGACAGGGTGCGCGAGACAGGGAGCAGACGAGATGGTGAGAAGAGTGAGGGGCCCTACATTGAGCGCGGTATTAGATTCACTAGAGTAGGAACACTGTCAACTTACTCTCCCTTCTACAACTCTAGGCTATTTGTTTGCTATTTCACTGTAATGAATAATGCATGAGATGCTGCTCTAAACTCCCAGCAAAACTCCCTCTGACAGATTCCTACCTGTGGACACACAGTAAAGCATGGAGGTAGTACAGTCGGGAGTTAAAATACACTAATACTCTCTAAGGGGGCGTGGGGGGGGGGGGGCGCGGGTAGACACTAAATGTGTTAGAAGACACAAAGAATACTGGGAAATCGCACACAAGGAAAGTATTATATGGCTCAACATCTGCTAAACTACATAGATGGATCCCCATACAACTCATTCTGTAGTGTGCACCACCAAGACACACACACTTCCTATGTAGTTTCTCATTTGGCCCGGAAAGCAGCAGTTACATGCCTGTGGCGCTGACCCTGGTTGAATGGGTGGACATGGATGCTGAGAGAACACTGACTGACTAACTGACCACGTGTGTGTGGCCGTGTGTGTGTGTGGCCGTGTGTGTGTGTGTGGGCGTGGGTGTGTGTGTGGGCGTGTGTGTGTGTGTGTGGCCGTGTGTGTGTGTGGCCGTGTGCGTGTGTGGCCGTGTGTATGTGTGTGGACAGAGATGCTGAAAGGGACAATCTAAATAGGTTGCGGTGCACGGAGCCTCATCCTCTGTAGGCAGAAGCCCAGAGGATGAGGCCTTGAGCCTTGTCATCCAGACCACAAAGCTGGCCAAGCAGATGACCTGTACAAACCACAGACTTGGAGAGAACAAGGGAGAATGAGGAAGAGAGAGAGAGAGGCAGACCGTCACATTTGATAGTAACAAATCCCTTTTATGTCGTGGAAGGCAATGAATGTACGTGGCGGTTTCACTCTGACATAGGTCTGTGCAGTGTAAAGATACGATAACAGAGAAGAAGCAGTCAGGTAAGTGGGCTGGCACAAAATGGCCTACACAGTTACCTTGAATGTCTGTGTGAAGAAAGAAAGAAACGATGGTACGGTTCGAAGAAAGCTTCGTGTTGTTAAAGAAAACCGTCTGGTGGCAGCTCTATTGCAGGTAAAGAATGCAGTTTGGCACAAAATGGCCACCATCTTGATGCTGCCATTGCTCGCTATAGCTACAGACAGGCGGGTAGAGAAAGACCCACCGCCTCCCCCCGAGAAATGAGAGCGGGTGAGTGTGCCCCTCTTTGTGTCTCTTCCTCCCTTCACTCGCTCTACCTTTCCTTTCGGTTTCTTTTCTCTCGGGACAATTCCTCCCCACAGCCCTGCAATGAATACATCCATCTCACCATGCAGGGATGTCTTTGTTCTCTCTCTCTCTCTCGTGTGTGTTTTGTGAGTCTCCTATTGTGTGTGTGTTTACAGTCAAGGCGAGACACGAGTGATGCAGCGAACGTGTCCCAGCCGATCACGGGGAAGTGATCAGGCTGTCATTGGGGAGGAGCATCACTGAACATCGAGACACTGGGTTGATCCATTCATGGATGAATGGGAGTAGAGGGATACAGAGGTCCGTGCGTGGGGTGTGTCTGAAGGCTCAGAACAGTGGCACTAAACACCGATATGTTGGGATGCTAACCTCGGCATGAGACTACACACAAAGTGTGTCTGTTCCCACCTGTAGAATAGTAATGACTAAACCCCCCCACATCTAGTACGCCTCTCTCCATCAGCAGTCAACGCCTCCAACGACACCTTTTAAATCCCAAATAAGCCCCTCGCCGTGAGAAAGAGAAGCCCCTTTCGGCCTCGAATCGGGGTGAGTCACAGACAGAAATGTGATGATACTGCCGGCGGCACGGTTGTCGCCCTGCCCTGGGCTCACAATCTGGCAGCAGCCCACCCGCTGTTAATCAGCTGGCCCGGCGGTGGCACGTTATCTGGCAGGAAATCCCCCCCCACGTCCTGTGTGATCGGGCCCTATCGGTGCCCTGACTGTCGGCCCGGCCCAGATAAAACCCTCCCAATTACACCGCTGCGCTTGCGACCCCAAATAGAAGAGAGGGAGGAGGGGAGAGGATATTGCAGAATCTGCTCGTTCAAAAGGTTGGGCAGACAGATAGGCGGGTATTATCTGTGGCTATTATCATTCATATGATCCCCTGTGAGTGTGAGTGCGTGTGTGTGTGTGTGTGTGTGTGTGTGTGTGAGAGAGTCAGAAAGTATGTATGTGCTAGAGAGTGAGAGAGGTTTTGTGTGTGTGTGTGTGTGTTTTGTGTTCTAAGAGAAAACGCACATCTGACATAGGATTCTATTTGTGAAGAGAGCAGGAGGGGAGATTATACACCTGCCACAGATACATTTCCATCTAAAGTGCATGATTATAGACTGTGGGGGCTCGTGTGTGTGTCTGTGTGTGTGTGTGTGCGTGCGTGCGTGCGTGCGTGCGTAAGCACTATAGTGCGTGACAAAGAGAGAAGCTGGTGATTGACAGAGTGATTAAATGTGTTAGCCTATGGGTGGATGGGTGGATGGATGGATGACAGATAAGGAGGGATAGAAGATGGAAGGATTGTTGATGGATGAGGATAAATGGATGGAGGCTGCGATTAACAAAAGCCTGGGCGGATGAACGGATGACAGAAAGAATCAAGCGTTTAAATGAAGTTCTGTAGACCAGCTCATCCATGAGGCTTACAACCATTCCTATTACACTTTCTTCAGTACACTGCAATAATATCATGCTATTATTTTCGTATTTAATGCAACTCAATAATGCTATGGCTATAAATATGTTGTGGTTTCTTCAGTTTTCAACTCGGTTCAACCCAGGAAGGTTTCCCAAAGCAGATTCCCGGCTGGCGTTTCGGATGGAACAGTTGTTGAGCAGCCGTCTGTCAGGGACTGGATCTCTCTATGCAGGGGAGCACAAGCTGCTACCCTCATCCTCTGCATCGTTGGCTGTCTTAATCCATACATCCCATAATGTGACAGTCGCTGCAAGGCATGCAAGCCTGTGCCTGCGGTGGGACTCGCAGGCATGCGCACACGCACACGCACACAGGGAGGGAGGGAGGGAGGGAAGAGGACGGCTGCCCACTAGGTGATTGACAGTGGCGACAGAGTTCACCCAGTCTGACAAGACATGCAGTCAAGACGCTGCACGTGCACACCCCCACTGGCTTAACCGTGCACGCGCGCGCATGCACGCCCACCTCTCACCGTACGGGCTGCACATGTGTGTTAAACCTCAGTGTGATGGAAGTGATGAGAGGCCTGTCACCGTTGTGTGTCTGACGGACCGGCAGGAGGCAGACAGTTCAAGCCTTCGACAAACACCTGACACACACACACACACACACAAACGCATGTACACGCACGCACGCATATGCGTGCGCCAGCACTCACACACACTTGACAGCTTCACAAAGAAGATCTCAACAGAGAAAATGAGAGCGGAGAGAGTAGGGAGGAATGAAAGAAACCACTTTCTTTAAATTTCCTCTCCTTTCATGCTGATGAAAGACACGTTTTCACCTCTCTATCCAGCTCTCCCTCTCTCCCCCTCCCTCCCTCCCTCCCTCCAAAAGGCTGAGTCACTGTGCAGTCCAGCCCAATCAGTACCTTGATTAACCAAGTGTGTACATCTCTCTATACTGTCTGTATGCCGGTCTGCCATTCTGTATGTCTCCGTGTGAGCCGTGATAGTGTATTTGTGTGCGTGTGTCTAACTGAACACTTACGACCTAAACATCTATTTCTATACCTTGCAAACATGTACTCCTACAACCCAATTAACAGCTCCGCTAACCAATTAAAATTCTCATCACTGGCTGACAAAGCGTTGTAAGTGGCCGGGCCTCCGTCATGAAAAGTTTCTTGATGACTCAATTCCTTTGGTGGTCGCTGAAGCCTCACCTACCCCATCAGTTCTCATTAGAGGACCCAGAAGGCTTGGCTGGCGCACACACACACACACACACACACACACACACACAAACACACAGTTTAGGTTTTACAACTCTACTGGGGACCCAGACAATCCCATTCGATACTATTTCCCTCTGAGTGGGTCACCGCCCAGCAGTTCAGATGTGCCGTTGCAGCCCGAGGTTGGGGTCCCCTGGATGACACGTTGCAGGTGTCCAGTGGATGGTGAAAATTGGCTTAGCATGGCCTGGGGTTCATGGGTTAAGTTACAGAGGGCTGTCTTCTTTTGTGGTGCTATAGCGACTTCTAGTTTTAGGTTGGGAACCTGTGAGCTCGACCATGGTTGTTGGCTTGAGAATGCGCTCTCCGGCATGTGTTGTGGCCTCCTCACAAACTGAGAGAAGGTGCGGGAATAAGGACACCGGTTTCTAAGAATTCCAAAGAAACAGGAGTCCTTAGAATTCCAGTGGCAGACAGACGAGTCAGACGTCATCAGTCTGCAAGGTGAGGAGGTAAGATCATAGATGAGAAATGATCACAACATTGGTGCCCTCCACATGGCAATGCGGAAACACACAGTACACACAATTCCATAAAATCTGCTCAGCCCACACTCCAAAAACCCGCTCAGCCCACATCCAAAAAACCAGACTCTCCTCTGTTCTCCCCTCTCCACCTCCTTCGTTCTCCCCCCTCCACCTCCTACTGACACTAGAACGGCAGACATAAAGGAAACGCCTGAGCGGAGTGCCCGTGTTGATGGTAGCACGTGAGCGGACGTCTTCTGGTTGCAGCCGACAGTGCTGGGGGGGTGGCCTCGCTCCAGCCTTACCTCGGCTCCCCTCTCACCCCACCTTCCTAATCCCTCCCCCGCTCCCCCTTTTCCTGGTGCCTCTCTGCAGGGACCAGGGCATCTAAAGCAGGCCAAGTAAACCCTCTGAAGATATTCAAATGTCAATCCCCCCCACTTCCTCTCCCCTTTATCCAAAGGGCTTTAAACAAGCCACTGGGGGGATCAGCTACTGGAGGGCACCGTTCTGAGGCTGGGTGATTGGGGGGGGGTCCATACTCCATCTCATCTGCGACATACAATACAAACGGACTTGACATTCTCTTGAAACGGTGCTTGCACTATGAAAGCTTGATGTGGCGTACCCCCCCGAACCGCAGCCAGGTAAAGGCTCCCACGAGTCGATTGGGGGACAGGGGGGTGAGGCCTCATTGAACCACCTCCATCTCCGCGCCCCCCCATTCCGACCTCCCCATGGGGGTCTGTAGGGTACCGATAAACCCCGTCTCCCTCTCTCCATCCAGGGGAAATGGGGAAATCCTTTCCGTCAGGGTAGTGTGTGTGTGTGTGTGTGTGTGTGTGTGTGTGTGTGTGTGTGGATGAGTTCCTCCGCTTCTGAGGCTCTCTAGGGGTCCAACCTCCTTCCACCTCTCCCCAGTCCTCAGCTAGTGCACAGCCTTTTACTGAGTGCACTTTGAACGACACTGTCTCAGTAGGAGGCGTAGCCCGCAGGCTAAATAACCCCCGTTTAAGATTAGAGGAGCCTGCGAGGCCAGAGTGTGGCGTCCCCACCTCCAGCTAACAGGCTTAACCAGGCACAGTCCGGCCCAGTGTTCTGCTTCCGCACGACAGAGAGTGAGGGACAGCACAGAGAGACACGGGGAAACCGACAAGGGAAGAAGAGACCGCTTCGCTCAGAGTCACTTAGACGGTATTCATAAAGGTCACGTTGAAAGAAACATTATCCTTGCGACATATGTAGGGATGCGCAGGGCGCGTCTGCACACTTAACCCCCCAAGGGAGCAGAGTGCGGTGGGGGGGGGGGTTGTTCACGCTTTGTTGGATATTTGAGGAGAGGTGTGCCAATGGCGCAGTCCTTCAAACGTGCGTTGCCAAACTAAACCCGACGGGCTGTTGGCGGCTATTCCCGTATTCCCTCGGCAGCAGGTGCTGGACAAATGGGTGCACAGCGGTGTCGTCCTTCGACGCGTGGCCAATCACATCGTAAGTAGCCGCGCACGTATTGTATTAACAATGGTGGCAGCAAGCGAGGGTGTTGATGTCTGGAGTGGACCGAATGGTTTAAAGTCTGTGAAAATGTATTACGTTTGACACGGTCCCATTCATAGCATTCTAGACGTTACTTTAACGCCGTCTTTCCCAAATAAGGTGCCATGACCCGCTCTGGAGGTACAGGATCTGGAGTCATATGAACCACGTACACACCCAAACACGCGCCCCCTTTGAAAACGTTTCACTGGAGCAAAGTCAGGTTTCAACAGGAAACCGCTCCAATTTGTTAAGCCTGCCTCTCAGTCTGTCTCCATGGCAAAGACACTCTCCGACCCACTTAATCCCCACGGCAACAAAACAAATAGAAGGACATGGCTGCTAACAGCCCATAATAGCACTGCAGTACATCAACTCTGAGCAATGACAAGGCATCAGGGAGACAGAGAGGGACAGAGCCTGAGAGAGACAGAGAGAGTGAGTCAGGGAGAGAGAGAGAAAAGCCACTCCAGTCTCCACACAGCTTGTTAGCTGGTGAAAGATTTATAGTTCATAGGCTGACTAGCGGGAGTCGCTCTGTACTGAGTGGATTAGCTTAAAATATGCGCGGGGCGTAAAATGGCAGCGTTTTTATAACGTCTCTCCTTGTTAATGTATGAAGGCCCGCGGGGCGGCAGGCACTCAGACACACAATGAGAAAAGAGCCCCTTCTCTGGACCTAAGAGATTTACGTGTGAATTAGCAGAGCTGGTTGAGAGAGGGAAGTAGAAAAAAGGAGAGGGAGGGGTGTTAGGTCAGCGAGAGGAATGAGAAAGAAAAGAGCAAGGAGAGCGGCACGAGAGACAGGGAAGAAGTGGTAGATGGGAGACAGATTGTGAGAGTGAAGAGAAATACAGGGAGATGAGCGGGGGGAAACAGGAAGAGACAGGGAGAGACGGAGAGACAGGGAGAAGAAGATTGAGAGAGAGACAGAGAGATTGGCTGCGTGGCACTGAAGACAGGTGAGGTGGCAAAGTCTCTGGAGTGCATCTGGCGTGTGCGCGTCGTCAGCTCGTCAGGTATGCCGGTTAAGCGGTTCAAGTGTTAAGGCGTTCAAGTGTTCTCCACGTCTCTCTAGGGTGTTCAAGAGTTCCCCTCCAACACCGCCTGGCACTGACAACCAACGCGTTTTACCGGCACAGATCTGAGAAAGCCAAGGTATCCATCGTTCGTCTGGCTTTTGAGTGGCTTTGTGCGCTTGTCACTGTGGATCCGTCTCTACGTCGCATTAGAGCGTGTGTGTGTTCGTTCTCACGGTGTGTATATCCAGTGGTTTTCCCAGTTTCTATGTGCATCTGTTGATTTCTCTCACATGAGTGTAGCGTTCAGGTTGACTGAATGAACGTTTGAAAACATTCAGGTACAGGCCATACCATGACTAAGATTTAGCTGGCGTCAATTGTGACATTCCTTTAGTGCTGTGCAGTTCGCCAGCCATGCAGGCCAGCTGTTCTGTAAGTCCCACCCCTCCATCATGCTACGCGGCCAATGGGGCCAGATGTTGCACTTATACAATACCCACATTCCAGTTGGTCAGCTCTTAAAACACTGAAACACGAACGCACACACACACACACACACACACACACACACACACACACACACACACACACAGGCTCAAACTTGCAAGCTCAAAATAGCACGCCCACATAGCCCAACACATTTACAAAAGAATGGTGTGATGAAGCCATCGTGTTAGCTCTCCTTAATGACTTCCTGTATGTGACTGGGTGTGTGTGTGTGTGTGTTTGTGTGTGTGTGTGTGTGTTTGACTGCTCCCCATTTCGGTCTTGCCCAGCATGGTTCATTGAAAGTGCTGGCGTTTCCTTCCCAAATTTGCATTAATACAAATTCCATTCATAATGCATTCCATTTGCTTCCACTAATTAAGGATTAGAGAGCGTAACGTGCTCTCACATCGAGGGCTTCGGGTTCCTCTTCCCTCCCAGAACGCAAACGCAACATCTCTTCTGATGTTTGCCAGTTATCAGCAGGCCAATGCAAACGTGAAATAAACAACAGTCCCCACATACGTAGGTCTGTCCACAGAGGGATACTGGTTGGTCGGGCAAGTTGGCGAGGAAGGAGGAGAGCCGCTATTCTCACAGTTGTGCACAGTTCATTTTGGGGTGGATATGTGTCTGTATGGTACAGTTGACAGGGACACTGCTGTGTGTTAAAACAAAAAAAAGCCCTCTGACTAATGGCTTCATCAAGTCTGCTGATTAAAACAACATCCCTCTGCCGCTACGAGGGCGGTCTGTTAGCTAGCGCCATGGAGAGTGTGTTTTACGTTCTCCATTTCTGTTAATGATTGGAAGGTCAAGCATTGGTGTGTGTGTGTGTGTGTGTGAACACCCAGCACCCACTGACCTGGCAGGCTGGTGGACACGTTGACCTGGGCGAAGAAGTGCTTGCTGGGCAGCAGCTCGGACACTCCGTTTAGGGCCTCCACAGTGAACGTGTAGTTGGAGTCGGACGCGAGGTTGACCACGGTGACCGTGCGCTCGCTCAGGCCCGCCTGCTGGGGCACAAAGCCCACGCTGGCGCCGCATGGCTCGCACCGCGTTGCTGCGCACCGCCGGCAGCCCACGCTGTAGGTCAGGTCACCCCGGCCGCCCGCGTCGGCTGGCGCTGCCCACTCCAGGATCAGGGTGGACTGCTTGAGGGTGTAAACCAGGTCTTTGGGTGGAGAGGGGGGGCCTGGGAAAACAGATGGGAGGATGGGAAGTCATCATTTAGGGCGCGCATGCATGCACACGCGTCGCTTTTGGGACTTCTTGCGATTATTTTTACGGCATTTAGTGGACACTTACAGAGAAGAGTCAGGTTAAGAGCCTTGCTCAAGGGAACATTTACATTTCACTAGGCTGAAAAGTGTGTTCAAGCTATACTGATAGGCATCAATGAGTCATCTGAGTCATTCTGTCAGCGAAGGAGAATTTAGGGTAACCAACCCATGTACGTATAATGTGCTTAGCTTCCAACCTATGAAATGATATCAGCACATTCCGAATGAATAAATGAATGAATGACAATGGACGTGTGCTAGTTAGAGGGCACTGAATTGGAACAGACTGGTCTTAAATTCTAATCGGCATTCAGCATTGTAACCATGCCAACCAGTTACTGAGCAGAAGCAACAACTCACCATGTATTACATTCTTTAACTGACCTGCGGTTCCGTATTCCAATGAAATAGAACATATTTAATGCAATTCTATGAAATAAATTCTAAGCTGGTAATTACCTAAAGATCAATTTTGTCTTTTGGGATGTTTTGCGTGAATACCAGTCTTTAAATATAAACCCCAGAGATACCTTATTGCTATTATAACTGGTTACCAATGTACTGAGAACCAGGTGCTAAGAATCCTCAATGCTGATTGGCTGACAACCGTGGTATATGAAACCATATGCCTTTTTTCTGCCGTGATAGCATTGATAACAGCAATAAGCCATCAGGGGATTTCTGGTATATGGCCAATATCCCAGGTCTAATTGTCTAGGCACACTGTGATGCATCATGCCTAATAACAGGTGTTAGCCATATTGGCCACATGCCACACCTCCTAGTCCATTACTTAGTTCATTAATACTTGAATATACTATCGGTCAGTAATCATACAGGACCCCAAACTACCCAGTACAGAACAAAATGTAAACGTTTCACTGGAAGTTACCTGAAAGAATGAGCAGTCCACTATTAAAAGTACACGGCTATATAGCGGTAGCTATGTAGTCCACTGTTAACGTGTCCACCACGGTCCACTAGCTATGATGGTGCAGCTCCGGTGGATATCTGTCTGTGATGCGGGGTAATACTTTGACAGGATTGAGATGGAGAAAAGGATTATGGATGAAGCATGGAGCACATGAGGAAAAAAATAATTCTGTAGAAAATAGGACTGTAGCTAAAGCAGCGTCGCGGCCTGTAGACGAAATTAGTGTTTCTGATGACAAAACAAAGTGAGATAAAAAATATAAATAAATGTACTCGCCACCACTGCCGCCATCGTGTTTTTCCACTTGTGTGATTACTAGACAGTTGCCTAACGGCTAACCGTCTGATCTTACGGTGGATTGAGCAAAAAACAGAAAACCAAGGTGATTTGATTAGCGATGGTGAAGCGTAAAGCTCTTTGTACGTGTGTGTTTGTGTGAGAGAAGGGAGTTTGTTTATTACTTGCATCAGTCATGGTTGGAACAAATCCCTTGCTAACAAATGGCAACGAGAGAGTCGCCTTGGAAAAGATGGTTAGCGCTCGTGGAGAGACAATCCAATTTGATATCGAAGGCGGAATGCTGCGGGTGCATCTCAGTGCGCGTCCACTCGTAATCTGCTAGCGTTTTCTTCGTTTTTTTCCCATAACACGCTGCACAGCAGGCTTTTTCCCCATTTGCTAGGCCTTGTAAGTGAAATAATTCCGGATGCTGTGTAGCAACCGGGCATGGACCGAATCTGGAGGTCTACTGAAGGACATCAATAATGTAGTGTGTGTGTGTGTGTGTGTGTCCATAGCGTGTTCTCTCTTGGTGGGGTTATGTAACGGGGCCGTGTGTCTGGAAGCGGGGCACAGCTGTGGTGTGTGACGTGTTCATTATAGCACGGCATGGAGCTGCGCGCGTTCACTTATTCATTTACACATTACTACATGAACTAAGGCCGGCACTTTCTGGTCCACTGACTTTTCTGAAAGATACTTCACTGAGTAAAAGGGGCTTCCTACCACCGGGCTGTGTGGTGTTCTGTCTTAAGACGAACCCTACAAGTAGCACTTTGTACTAAGTCACTCTGGATGTGAGGCTGACGAATGACTAGAAGGTACAACATTTAAATGGACTGTCTCACTTTCTGTCGGTCTCACCAATTAAAGAAAAAGGAGCCGAACTGGACTTGCAGTTCTGCTCCTTTTCTGTGTAAATGCACTGTCACACACTTTATTAACCTAATCTCAGTTGTTTGCCCTATCAGTCACTCCCAGTCAGACAGTCACTCCCTCAGTCAGACAGACAGTCACTCCCTCAGTCAGACAGACAGTCACTCCCTCAGTCAGACAGACAGTCACTCCCTCAGTCAGACAGACAGTCACTCCCTCAGTCAGACAGACAGTCACTCCCTCAGTCAGACAGACAGTCACTCCCTCAGTCAGACAGACAGTCACTCCCTCAGTCAGACAGACAGTCACTCCCTCAGTCAGACAGTCACTCCCTCACTCAGACAGTCACTCCCTCACTCAGACAGTCACTCCCTCACTCAGACAGTCACTCCCTCACTCAGACAGTCACTCCCTATCTCCCAGACAGTCAGTCTCGCACTCCCAGACAGTCAGTCTCGCACTCCCAGACAGTCAGTCTCGCACTCCCAGACAGTCAGTCTCTCACTCCCAGACAGTCAGTCTCTCACTCCCAGACAGTCAGTCTCTCACTCCCAGACAGTCAGTCTCTCACTCCCAGACAGTCAGTCTCTCACTCCCAGTCAGTCAATCTCTCACTCCCAGTCTCTCAGTCAGTCAGTCACTCTCGTTCCACACAATACCTCAGTGGAATCAGGAGACGATAATAATGACTCAGTCAATATTGTAATGAATGTGGTAATTAGTGCACCATAAATGTTATCGCAGGCTGCCCCCACCGTAGATATAGAAGCACCGGGAATCAATATTGTAATTAAACCCTCTAATCACAGAGCTATAAAAACTAGAGCTGATCCGCGCCAAGGGGTGAACGCACTCCACTGCTGACCTCTGCGTTTTATTGTCCGGTATACTGTAGAGCTATGGAGACCATTATTTCAGAAGCTTATTACGGGGATTAAATCAGGTGGGTACTTAACACTGTAGATCAATATGGCTGCCCGGCGGGCCAGCCACTGTGGAATTGGACTTGTGTGGGCGCCTTTGTTCGGGGTGCCGGTATTGAATGTGGTAGGGGGCGGGGAGGTGAAAGATGTAGGGGTGAAGCCTGAAGAGAACAGGAATGATGGAGGGGTGAGGGGCGAAAAGAACAGGGGAATGATGGAGGGGGAGGGCGGGTGAAGGGCGGCAGGAATTGGGTTACCTGATGGATGGAGCGAGGGGTCAGAGAGAGGGAGAGGGGGATGGAAGGAGGTAGGGATAAAGGGACAAGGTCAGTGGGGGAATGCAGGATGGATGTCAGAAGGGAAGGACGGAGCGATACGAATGAAAGGAGAAAAATGAACGACGGAGAGGATTTGCTGACACCATAGGGCGACAGGAGATTAGGAGGCATGTCCACGACTCCGAGAGGTCAACGGAGGTCACGGCTAAGTGTGGGGGTCTTACGGGTGCAGGGGGCTGATGGGGTGTCCAGGGGGGTCCTGAAGTGGTCCTCCTCACAAACACATACAACGGAGCCTTCGTCATCCGCCACGCTGTTGGCCGGGCATGGAAAACACTCCTGTTGTCTGGAGGACATCTTGTATGAGCCAGGGGGACATGCTGAGAGAGAGAGAGAGAGAGAGAGAGAGAGACGCATTAAAACACACCCCGCCACATTAGGTGACCGTTTGGACTGTAAAGGAAACGCAAAGAGACGCATAGATACTGAAAGGGAAGAGACAGAGATGATGATAATGGACTAACTGGGAGAAACACGCAGTGAAAAAAAACACGTTTAATGTAAAGCGAGACAGAGATGAAGATAATGAAAGAGAAAGTGACAGAGCAATCTGTTATTTCAGCTGGTTTCCGTTTTTATGTAAAGTTGAGTTAATAGTTAATAGGGTTGGAATTTCCAGGCTAGTTACACCTTCAGAGAGAGAACAAGGGAGAGCGGAGAACAACAGGGTAAAAGGCTGGACCAAGGTAGAGAAAGACAGAGAGAAAGAGATGGAGGCCAGCTGTGATGAATCTAAATCAACCTAACCTGAAAACCAACATGTGGCGTTGAGTCTCTAAGCCTTATTTACACTACTGTTCAAAAGCTAGAGGTCACATCTTGTAGTCACCCATTCAATCCTGATGTTGAGACTGGTGTTTTGAGGGTACTATTTAATGATGCTGCCAGTTGAGGACCTGTGAAGCATCTGTTTCACAAACTAGACAGCAATGTATTTCTCTGTCACTTTCCCTCATTCAGGATGATTGCGGTTGGTGGGTGGCCCTTTGGTTGATGCTTGGCAATGTGGGTGGATTGATTTCCTGCCTGTTGGGCCCTGTCCGGGGCCTCCCCCAGATAGGGCCACAGTGTCACTGGACCCCCCTGTTTCAGCCCCAAGGACCTACGCTGATATATTATTGTGCTGGGGGAGTAGGGTCTAAATTTTCCCGTCTCCTGACGTTTTAAACTTAGGAGGACATGAGGTCTTGACCTACACCTGAAGATTACCAGGCTTGACTCGTTGCGGTCCCTGTCCAAAGTCCTCCTGGTGGTGTTGCAGATCAAGATGATACCTGACTATTTCAGCTGCCACTCTGCTGACCCCCCCTCCCCCAGTCTGTCCCTGTCCTTGTCCATCTGGTCAAGCCTCCGATCTGGACTAGGTTTAAATAGACTCTGCGCTTGGCCCACATGCACCGCCGTCCTTCCTGCCCATCCGCTGTCCTCTCTCCTTTGACGTGTGAACAGCTTCACTGCCAACTCCTTACTATGGAATTGTATGGTAAACTGGGGTGAAGGTAATCAGCATTGGGCGGGAGTGAATGTGTACACTGCACAAGTCCACATGACTGAGAAAGGCAACGCGCGAGCGCTCACAAGCAAACACACAAACATCCACCCTTTCACACTAGGGTTTCATTATCCGCCTGCCGCGCCAATCCTCCGAGCGGTAACGGCCGTGAAATCGGTTGAGCGCTGCTCACTTCTCCGTCGCCAGATCCTGTACGGCGTTCCTACTCTAGCACGCTCCCACCACCATCATCATCACCATCATCATCACTGCCACTCTTCATCATAACCATTGCATAATTCATCATCACCAACCGGACCATCGTCTTCACTGCCCCTCCTACACCGGCCATGTTGTAAGAGACACCCTCATGAAGAGACAATCTGTGGGGGGGAAGGGTGTGAACGGGAAGAGGTCAAGAGGAATCGTGTTGGATAGCAGTGGTTCTCCTCTGCTTTGGACCCAGTCTATTAAGGTTAAACCCAAGCCTTTTAGCTTCCCGGCAGCAGGCACAGTTTGACTGGAACACCTGCGTTGTCATGTGATCAGTGGAAAGTCATGTCAGGACGACGTATCCAGCTAACAAAGCGCCCGTCTCTCACAGTAACCTGGCACAAATGGAAGAAGAGCAGCCAACTGCTCTTGCCAAACAAGGCTGTGTCTGTCAATCACAGCCGACTCAGAGAATCCAGCCAACTGCATTGAAAAGCTCTCACTGAGGGAACCAATCAGGGAACAGGGAAGTTTGGACACAAACCTCAGGCTTCATGTGTTGCATTATTGCATTGTCCTTCCCTTCTATATTTAGACGAACGGCTGAGGGGTTTCAGCTGAACCTCAGACGAGGGGGGGGGGGGGCACCCCTTTGCAAGGACAGCTGGCTTCACAAATGATCAATTTGTCTTGGGTGCCATGTGTGAGGCTTGATTAAAAGGGACATGGAAAGTGTGTCTCCATAAACACTGGCACTAGACACAGAAACACGCACACACACGCCCTCAAGGTGTAATAACCCTGATATGTAGGGTGGGTCCTGGAAAATATACAAGAGGCAGCACAGCAGACAAGCAGGGAGAAGGGTGAGAGAGCCCAGGGATACCCAAAAAATACACATGGAAACATCAAAGGAATGAGTGGGAGGGATGGAAAAGGGGTCATGTATAGTACAGAGAGACAGACAAACAGGGGAAGTGGGGGGGGGGGGGGGGGGGG
>JACXGJ010014382.1:0-14928 GCA_016801105.1 Esox niger
AGAGAGAGAGAGAGAGAGAGAGAGAGAGAGAGAGAGAGAGAGAGAGAGAGAGAGAGGCAGAGAATAAGTGAGAAAAATCGAGAGGAAGGCAGAGATTGTAAATGAGAAAGATGTACTAGGTGGGGCTCAGTGTTTCCTTTTCTCTGTTGTGCTGTAAAACAGGGTAGTTTCACACTGTAGTACTGTAAAACAGGGCGTGATACACACACACACACTATATGTACTGTACACCAAAACACACACAGAAGTTCCCACTCATATGGCCCTATAAAGTCTGTTGAATTTTTTTATTTTTTCCAGTCTCTGTGATGTTTTTTTTTGTGATTCCATTTTTAAGACCACACCTCTATGTAAACTCACAAGGCAGTACAGGTGTGGGCGGGGGGGCGACAGATGTCTTCTTTTCTCCCACTCAGGTTGTTATTCCAAATAAGACATTCGCCACCACCAGATTGACGGGATGAAGTCACCAACCCCTAACCCAGATTATAGACAGCACTGCTGTGACACTGTTCACAGCTGCAGATATGGAATGTTTCGATTCCTAGATTATTCCATGAATAAAATGCTGGATTATTCCAATAATCTAAAGAAACAGTAATGAATCTGTCAATTGACTCGTTGCCATTAATGAACTGTAACACAGTAAACAGTGTTTTCAACCGGTCCACAACCCACACACCCTAATCTAAACAGTGTGTCATGACCCTAAACCCGCCCACAACCCACAATCCCTAATCTAAACCGTATGTTCTGACCCTAAACCCGCCCACAACCCACAATCCCTAATCTAAACCGTATGTCCTGACCCTAAACCCGCCCACAACCCACACGCTCTAATCTAAACAGTGTGTCATGACCCTAAACCCGCCCACAACCCACAATCCCTAATCTAAACCGTATGTCCTGACCCTAAACCCGCCCACAACCCACAATCCCTAATCTAAACCGTATGTCCTGACCCTAAACCCGCCTGCCGGGTGGATACAATTTCAGAACTGAGGGTTGTGATGATTGCACCAACGCTTCATTAGGAGTTTAACTCAAACCTAACCTGTCCTGTCATGTAGATTCAAAATAAAGGTGCATTCAGTGATTATGTTCTCAGCAACATATACACCACTGGGCTAATCTTTTGGACAATAATGACATCTCCTCATTCTCTCTCCCTCTGTGTTGGTCTCTCTTCTCCAGGTCCCCATGATCCTGGTTGGTAATAAATGCGACCTGGAGGACGAGCGTGTTGTGGGGAAGGAGCAGGGTCAGAACCTAGCCCGACAGTGGAGCAGCTGTGCTTTCCTGGAGTCCTCCGCCAAGTCCAAGATTAACGTCAACGAGGTGCGGATGCCATGCGGGCAGTCACACACACACACACCTACACACACACACGTACACACACGTACACACCTACACACACACCTACACACCTACAAAGTGCCTATGGAAAGCATCAGACACCTTCACTCTCTCAGAATTTTGTTGACTTTGAGACTTTATGTCTGATTCACTTTTACGAAATGTGCCCGTTTATTGTAGAAGCGTGTTTGTCGGCGAGCACAGCTATGAGACTTCTTGGGGAAGGCCTCTGCTTGGCTCTGCACAAAGGGACTGGGGCAGTTTCTCCCATTCTGTCTTGTAGATCCTCTCAAGCTCTGATAGATCTGCTGGGGAGAGTCGGCAAACTGTGATTTTCAGGTCTCAGACGTTCGATGGTGCTGTCCTTGGCACTGAAGGACATACAATGACTTGTCATGGAGCCGGTCCGGCAGCTTGGCTGAGTGACTCGTGTTGTCATTGCCGGAGGATGACTCTTCACCCCGGTCCGAGGTCGTGTGTACCCTGGATTGTGTTTTCTTGAATGGACGTCTGTGTATTTTGCTTCTCCTTCCCTCGGTCGTGATGCTCCTCCTACCATGCTTCACTGTAGGGATTGTGTCAGTCAGATCAGCATGGTGTCATATGCCTTTTACTCTGTATAGTGGCTCCCATCTAGCCATGATGGAGCGCTTCAAAGAAGGTTGTCCTTCTGGCAGGTTCCCGTCTCTGCATAGAAACTATATAGCGTGGCCATTGCCGGGTGGAAGGCTTTTGGGTGCTTCTAAATTTAGTCAGTTTCACTATGATGGAGCCCACTGTTCCTAGAAACATTTTTGGGGACCTTCCCCAGATCTATGCCTGAACAAAATTCAAATCTCTGATTCTCCATGGAATTCCTCTGAACTAACAGCGTTTTTCTTCAGACATTCAATGACTGTGAAGTGTGGAACCTTCTGGATACATCTCTGCCTTCCTTAATCATATCTGGTTGATTTAATTTACCAGAGGTGGACTCCAATCAAGTCCTGGATACATCTAAAGCATGATCAAGGGACACAGGATCCATCTGAGCTCAAATGGATCCCCGACGTTCCAGACCAAAGAATGGACAGAAGACCACAAAGTTTAACAATCTATCTCAGGCCACCGACTGTTCAATGATACAATGTCCCTAGTTGTCTTATCTCCACACCTCCATTGTCCACAGATCAGCCCATTTGTCCCATTATTTTATCATGTCATTATATCCTCTTGGAAAACATCCAATTCCACCACTTTGTCTCACAACCACCCTTTCTGCACGAGAAGACACTGGCCCTAAAATTGACATTTACCATGGTCTGCAGAATTACTCACAGTCTAATATATTACAACTTAACAACTATTGCGTACTGGACTAAAGACATTTTCCACCAATGGATAGTGACAGAAGAGACTAAGCCCAGTAGTGTTTTTATCGATGTGTCAGGTGTGGTTTCGTGTATCAGGTCATGGACCCAATGGTACAGGTACATTGGAGATCTGTTCCTAGCCTTCCTTTTTTGAAACTTTTCACTTTACTAGTGAATGATTCATGTTACTCTTTTTGCTCTGCTCGGTTGTGATCTTGTTATCGATGACAAAAGCAGAAGTGTTTGATATTTCCATACTTGGTCGGTAACCCTGCTGTCTTTCCTGTCAGTGACTCTAATGTCACCCTCCTCCTGAGTCACAATGGAGCTGTGTGTGTGTTGTTTTTGTTGTGTGTGTGTGTGTGTGTGTGTGTGTGTGTGAGTGTGTGTGAGTGTCTGTGAGTGTGTGTGTGAGTGTGAGACCAGCTGCCGAGGGCCTCTAGAGACTGCCACCGTCGGCCAGCGACATCTCCTCATCTGGCCTGGGTCACCTCTACACACTGACACACACACTTTCACACACACACACTCGCTTTCTCACACACATGCAAAACAAATACTGACGTGCAGCTCCCTGCACATACAAGTCATGTTCCCAACCTCTGTGGGATCACACACACACACACACACACACACACTCAAATACATCCCTCAGTGAAGTAAATTGTAGGCCGTGTACCTCTGTCGACAACAACCTTGTGTTTGGTGTCAGCAATGTTTCACCAGCTAAACCAGTGACCCCGTCTAAACTTGTCGTATCCCATTAGGCATCGGTCTCTCACGCCCTGCGCATGTTTCTTGTGTCAAACTTCCCATCCAATTCATAGGTTTTGTACAAGTTGTCGACACAGTATGTGCCATTAGTCTGGAAGTCCCTTATGTGGTTCATGCATTTTCTATGGTGGTTTTTGACAGCGATACTCTGATTTGGTAGTGACGGTTACATTGGTTGACCCACCAGTGTTATGTACAACCAGATGGCTCCATTAGAGGTACGGAATAGTCTACAGGAAATTGGCTTTATGGGTAATGCAAACCTAAAAGATGCCTTCCTGGCATGATGGCAGCCTCTCTCTCTGCTGAAACCTTATTGGTTTTGGTTTCATCGCTATAATTATTCTCTTTCTGCAAATTGGCCCCAAGCTGAAACCATTGATTGTGTCTGAGGGGCTTGTTTTATAGACAAGGCTTTTAGTGCAAAGTACAGAATTCACGGCGGGCGTAATGTCTGCCAAATGTGGCCATTGACCCTAGCAGGAGTTACATTTTTAGCCTGTCTGTTCATCTGGTAGAGATTGGAGGCCGCTACACAGACCAGACACTGGGAGAGTTGACCATCCCAAAAGCCCTTCTAGTTTTGTTACACCAGAACAACATGTATTTCCATTGGAACCTGGTTTTGAACATTGTTTAAAAATGACCTGGAAGTTTTCAGTGAACTAAGACCAATGAATCTCTGTATCGGTCCTAAGCACTGCAAATACTGTATGTTTATAGTTTTCTACAATCTGAGACACCTTAAATTCGGAGATTGTACTACGACATTTACAGTGGTTCTGTGTAAATGTCCCTGATCTGGCTGTAACATTCAGCCATTTGGTAATTTAATTAACCATGAATATTGCCATGAGTGGTTTTGTCTACTAAATGTTCTGGCTTGGCATCTCATCACCTGACTGTCTGGTTGGGATGTGGGACACGTCAGTCAGTCTAGTGAGATCTGACCTTGGCCCTAGGCCGGTCTTAAAAAAGACCTGACTAACAACCGTGTGACTCGAATCACTTTACGGGTCAGCACATTTTGGATTAAAGCGATGTCCAATGGCACACGTCCTACATAATGTCTGCTTTTTTAAAAACTGCTTTACATGAGAATGTCCAAGGTTTACTCCTTCAGACATGCTTGTTTTATGCAGTTTGAGAAGGAGCTTCGGAGGACAGGAGCAATCAAGGAAAGATTGAGAAAGAGCCTAGAAGAAGAGCCTAGAAGAAGAGCCTAGAAGAAGAGCCTAGAAGAAGTGCCTAGAAGAAGAGCCTAGAAGAAGAGCCTAGATGAAGCGGAACGCTAATAGGTGTTTGGCCAATGACTTCAACATTGTATGTTAACTAGTTATCTTTATCTCCTTCAGATCTTCTATGACCTGGTCCGGCAAATTAACAGGAAAACCCCAGTACCTGGGAAGGCACGCAAAAAGTCCAACTGTCAGTTGCTCTAATATAGAGCCGATCTGTCGCACTGAGCCAGGTAAGAACAAATAATATTTAGAATACTAGTGTCTACCTATTTTCATGAAGATTTCAATTTGATTGTTGTGAATTTCTCTTATATCAATTTCTCAATTCATATAAGTTCAGTAGACTTTATTGGCATGGAAAGTGTCATCATTTATACATTGCCAAAGCAAACACATAGACCAATTTTTTTCTCTCCCTCTCAAGGTCTGATTTGCTGCTGTCTCTCTCAGCAGTGCCAGCATTCCGACGTTGCTAAAACCTAACATCGAATGGACTTTCCTGTGTGGTGACGCCCCTTTAACAACAAACAAACCGATCGACCAACGGATTTAAAACTACAGTACAACATCAGTTTTTGCACATAAATTAACCATTATCACTCTCCAGAAAGATTTTTACTATATATATTATAACTGTATGCAACTGAAATGGAAAAATTGAGCAGATAAAAAGGTAAATTAATTAATAAATGGGTAAATAGGTAAAAATGAATTCAGCTAAAATTCAGAGCCTACAGTGTTATTACTAACGGGACAGTAACCGTAGAAACAGCAGCTGTCTAACTAGACTGTGCACGTTGCCATGGTGAGTAGCCTCGCTACAATGATGCGGTATTTATAAGCACCACTATTTTAAAAAGAGAAAAAAAGAGAAAGTTCCAAAGAGCGCCGATACAGCCAAGTTCATACTGATAACTTGCTCCTTTGGTTTATTTTGTAACTTTTTATTTGTTCCCTTTGATCATTCAACAATCTTTCTGTTTCAGTCTTTTTTTCTTTTTTTCTTACTAGATTTTGGCTCGACTGAGATTTGCTATACTGCGACAGCTATTGATATGAGTTTTATTTTAGGTTAAAAACCTGTGGATACAACAGTGATTATTATTATTATTATTATTATATGTGTAAAAAGAAAAAAAGGTATCATGGTTTTTCGGTCACTAACTTTATCATGTTGTCTTTTTGCCTAAAAATGTTGCCTTCAAATGTGTTTTATTTTTTCTTTCTTTCTGGAGTGTCCAACTATGATCCAATAATCTTACTGTCATGCCTGAGTTTCCTCTGTGTGTCTGAAATGTCACTCAATTAATTAGTGCACCACTTTTGACCACCTTTGAGGCCTATGGGGATGTTCTTGTTGGCCCTGATCAAAAGTAGTGCTCAATATAAGGAATAGGGTGCCATTTATGACGCGACTATTGTGTTGTTTACAAAGATGTTTGTACAGTGGGTTTTTTCAATATGGGATGTGCTTAAGAAGGGACTGAACATTTTAACGAGCTACCCATCTCCTGAGAGACTAGTGGCCAACATGATGGCACGATCCTTATCATGTTTATTGTTTTTTTTAAATATAATTCTAAGGCCGCCTCTCATTGGTCGGTTTGTCCAGTTAGCCAATCCCCTCTTGCGGAATCCCCCTATCTAGAGCAGGAAATATAGATTTTTTTAATGATGAGGGTTTTAATATGAAAAAATGAAAGAACAAAGTGACATTGATGATGTCGTTCTCCACTTTTCTGTTGCTGTAGATTCTCACTGAACTACCCTCTTGCCCACGCTTTTTCCAATTCTCTCCCGTCTTCTACCTCTGCCCTCTCTCCCATTCCTAGTTCCTCTTCCCTTGACCCTCTTCCTTACCCACTTTCCCCCTCTGTCTCTTAGTCTCTTGCTAATGCATCTGTTGTAAACTGAGGATATGAAAACCAAATATTGGATCCTGTCAGTAAAGAAACCTGCCTGTTTGTAACTGTTGTTTCACCTGTGTTTCTACTTGGTTTGAACTTCTCACCCATTTCCTTCCTGTCTGTCGGATGATGAAAGTGATGAAGAATTACCACGTGGAGTTGACTGTTCCATATTGAATGTGGGGGAGGGGGGGGACCAACTATCTTCAAAGCAGCAGGGAATATATTTAAAAACAACAACATTTACAAACAACCACACAGTCAGCAACATAGGAGACATCATTTGGATCAGAGAGAAAGGGTCTGTGTTCCAAATGGCACCAAATTCCCCACCTAGTGCACAACTTTTTACCAGTACCAGAGCCCTCTGGGTTGAAGGTGCCATTTTGGACACACCCAGGGCTGGGGGGGGTGGGGGGGGTGCGGGGATAAGGTTGCAAGTTTGTTGTGAGTTGTGTGACCTGTTGACCTCTTGTAAAAGAATGCCTTTGTTGCTTCGTGTGCCGATAACCAACAGCATTGACTACATTCACACAGGCAGAGTGATTCTTGTCCTTCCCTTGGTGTTCCTTCGACCCGTCAGGCGAACTCCAAAGAATATCTGACGTGAAGTTGTCTCACGGCGTGAGACGGGTCGAAGTAACCATCGGTGGACAGAAACCCGTAATGGGCCGCTTGTGTCAACGTAGCCGTCGGGTCCTGGGTGTATAGACCACATGTACCGTGTCCCATACGGAGCCACAGTGTTTGAAATGCAACATCATCTGCTTATTATCGGGGGAGGGGAGGGAAATGAGGGGTGGACAAATGTAAACTAAAAAGCCTTAATTAAAGTGGTGCAATTTTGTATAACCCAGCATCTGTAGTTCAATAAATTGGATCGTCATGCAAGGGCCTTCTGTGTTGCCGGTCCATCACCTGAATGTCCTGTACTCCTGTTGTTTTGTCCGTATGCTCTCAGCCATGTCTGCATCCTTTGACGGTTTCATCATGGTCTCCTCTTAATTGGTCGCCCAATCATTAAAGGGGCGGGGTCAGTCGACGCAAGACGGTGGTTATTAGAAGGACTGACTGCACGATGTAACACTGTTTTTGTTCTGGGACATTAGGTATGGTAAGGGTATAGTAAGGGATATGGACTTTGAGGGACATCATACAGCCCATTGTGCAATAGTTCTTCAGCGGAGTGTCAACCAGCTCCACATAGTTTTCAGCCTTGTGAATGCCCCAGGAAGCCCTGAACCACTGCTAAAGCTGTTCCAAGGCGCTCTCTTTTTTCTAGTGAGCTTCTTGGGGAATTCATTGCACTCCAGGATCTTTATCTGTGGTCTGACGAAAACACCTGCTTTGACCTTTGCCTCAGACAGCTTAGGAAAGAAGTCTTGAAGGCTGCATCTCCTTATCCAGAGCTCTGTCAAATTGTTTCATAAGGCCCAATTTGAGGTGCAGTGGTGGCATCAGCACCTTCTGGGGGTCCACCAGTGGCTCCCACTTGACATTGTTCCTCCCCACAGAGATCTTGGTCCATTGTGGCCAATCCCGCCTGTGGTAGTGCGCCTTGGTGTCCCTGCTGACCCAAAGGCAAAGATAGCAGGGAAAGTTGATAAAAATCCCCACCTTGGAGATCCTTCAGGAAGGCCACCGTTTGAAATCTCCTATGATCTCCCTGTTGTACTCATTATATGTATCCACTTCAGCAACTGGAACTCAGTTGAACTGATGGGCTTAAGGCCCCTGTATTCATACTACTATTTATATTACTAGAAAGTACTAGAAGTTACTCCAAGTTTACTCTGAATCTTTTTTAAATGTTCTGGAAAATAGGTACATTTAATAATATCACTGGCCTGGTTATAAAAGCAAAGTTTGTGTGGAATATTAGCCATTTTCTATCCTTTTTAGACATAAGCAATTACAAAATAGCACTTACTAGCCAGGAACAAAAAAACATGAGATCGCATCTTGCTGCTCGGGAGTCAATCATCAGAAATGTGTCAAGCTGGCCAGTTTGCTCGGGTAGACATTGCATTTGCCACGGCACGCCAACAGCATTAGAATCTCCAAAACCCAGGCAGGAGGATGGTGTCTAGAATAGATCACAGCAGCCCAGACCCTTGGATCATATAGAAGACAGACGTTACATCATTGGCAGGAGCTCTGTTTCATCTCCCCTCTTATCCCCTCTGTTGTCTCTATCGATGGACGTTTTATGAGACTCAGAGGACATGAAGCTGTGGGACACCCCATACGCCAGACATCTCCCACAGTCTACAACAGGACGTTGTTCATTCAGAAAATATCCAGATGTTCTCTAGTTGTTATGTTTCTGTTATGTTGTGTGACAGGGGCCCCTGCTCATTACTTCCTAGTTCCTGATGGCTGCTGAGGTATGGCCCTTCAGGAATGTCTTTAGAAACTGAAGCTCTGGCTGCCTTGGGCTGTGTGTGCTATGGGTTTGTATAAGCTGCGGCTCTCTCACTCTAACAAGGCATTGTGGCCACTAATCATGTCCAGCCTCCTGGTGTAACCTTTCTCTTTAACTCTCTGTACAAACTAAGCCAGCAGCCTATGAACTCATCAGCTGCTTTGGACTTCTGACGTGGAATCTACAGCTAGACAGCAGAACGGATGTGCCTGTCCGGGATAAGAGAAATCAGCTGACAGTCAGAGGAACTGAGTCATTCATCCTATGGTTGGAGTCCCTATGGGTGGGGGTTTAAGGGGGGTGAAGGCAAGGAAGCATTCGATAGTTTAAAAAAATTACTAGCAAAGTACATGTTGGTCCGATATGACTTGGTCAGTTTAACAAATGTGACCCCACTCACAGAGGGTTTGTTGGTGTATAAAAGCAGTAAGGCACAAAGGGGTGTGGTATATGGCCACATTGAATCTGAGACGTGGGGCAACGCCATTGTGGATGTTTTCGTGTTGACGTAGTCCACATCAGTATATTAAATGGGCTGATCCCTCCTGATGACCAGTTTTATTTAGCAAATGACTGACCAGGTTATCAGAAAGTTAAAACCCACACCCAGTTGACTACATTAAAACAGCAAATGCATTTACTGGAGCTGTCCTTTCTGGAATGCTTTAATTTCGACTTCGTACTCGTACAATTGTACGGGCGACACACTTCTACAAAGTTGACAGATATTAGCGGCGCCTGTTTTGACAGTCCAGAGCGAGGTCACTCGTTTAAGTTTCCGCAAATACTCATACTGGAGCATACAATGGGAAACTAATAGTCTTGTCCCTTGGGAAGAGAAGGATTGGTTTATTTTTTCATCACATCCAGCCAGACAAAAGCCCTCACAATGTGGTTTATTATTGGATACACTCCTTGAGTCCCTTCCCTGACATGTTTTGCTAAGCTTTTTTTAACTACTAAACTTCCAATGTTTTATTCAACTTTCCTTAAGAAATGTCACTACAGGCACTATATGTTGTACAATCATACTAACTTTGGAAAACATGCACTGGCAACAATCCAAATGGCAGCCTGTTAGTACACTACTCTTGGCAAGAACCTTATTATCATGGACAAATTAAGTGCACTAGATTGAAGGGATTAGGTGCCATTTGGAACGTTTGAGTTTCAGTTAAACAAGCCTTGGATGCTGCTCTGTTCTGAAGGCAAAAGTTAATGTGGTTGATTCAGCAGAGCGTTCATTACACATAGCTGATCTGTCCTAGAGGACATCTGAATAGGTTGCGTTTGTGCTTTTCCTTAACCCTGAGGGCCAGTTTCACAGACAGAGATTAAGCCTAGTCTAGGACTAAAAAAACAAGCTCAATAGTTTTCTATTGAACTGGATTTTTTAGTCCTAGACTAAGCTTAATCTGTGTCTGCAACACCAGCCCCACCTGCTTACATTTTAAACTATGTTACCTCAGAGTTTGGACATAAGCTCCGCCCTCTCCATTGAGTCAACAGATAACATTAATTACTGGCTTGACAGCAGCTCTGCCTGCCAGGACTTGATAGACTACATAAGACTGTGTCCTAACTCTAGCCAGCTGGGACACAGACTATATGGACCTCTCCAGCCTCCAAGGTGTGGGGTCACCCAGTGTTGTCTGGATGTTTTGTCTTGGTATCACACAGCATCCTTGGATAGCCTAGATCAGTGTTTTCTGGTCCTTGGGACCCAAAGGTTGCATGTTTTTGTTTTTGCCCAAGCACTCACACACCTGTTTCAAATGTGGCCCTGCCAATTACATACATGATTGACTTAATCAACCTGTCATCAAGCCTTTGCTTTGAATCAGGTGTGTGAGTGACTGGGCAAAGAAAAATTGCACCCGAGGACCAGGATTAAGAAACACAGGCCTAGATTATACACACAGTGGTACTATTCTTGGCCTCCAGGAAACCCTGTGGGCTGATATAGGATTTCCTGTCCTTCAACATGCAGGAAAATATCATAAATACTTATGCCACATTGACATGACCTTACTATCTGTCTGTCACTTCCTTACTGATGACATGACCAAATATAGACATTATGTAAGAATTGTTATGCTTTTTTATGTTTAATGAGGATGTTACGACAAAAAATTCAACACAGACACGTTTTATACTGCTCTACAGATGAAATATCGATATTGCTCTTTTTGGGTGTGGACTGAAATCCATAAAGTAACACAGAATACAACCAATCAAAATCTGTAATTGTTGGTGGAGATTTTATCACTAAACAGCTTATAAATATGACTTGTCTCTGAATGTGAAAACATCCTGGGCTTATAACTCTTGATGGAGTTTTGTGAGGAATACAATGACAGACCAGATTACATGTTCTTGTTATACGTTCTCAAAAATGCCTTAAAAGGAGAGAATGGTCTAAAATATTGACTTAAAGTGCCGGCTTCACAAATACAGAGTCCTGATTTTCAATGATGTTGATTTTTTGTTGTTGTTGTTCTTGACTAAATGTAGTCCTTGCCCACAAAACACAAAACCGGCCCCTGGAGGTTGGATGGTAAGAATGAAAAAGGGTGTTAACATTTGCTTGTTGCTGACCGAGGGCGGCGCTGTAGAAATGTCCATTACTCCATGGATATTAGCGACTCTTTACATCTTGTTGAGTGCGTGACGCTCAGCCTGGGTGTAAGTCAAAAGTAATCGAAAGTAAACACTTTTTGATACATTATAAGAAAAATATACTAACATACACGGATTTTTCTGTGTAAAAGATCATAGTTTCAGATTGGCAAAAAGTATGTGTTTCCAAAGAATGGAATATTGGCCATTGTAAATGAAAATATTAGTTTTTAATGACTTCTCCAGACTCGACTCTAATACCTGGTCGAGCGGGAACCAAAAGCAGCAGAAGCTACTGGCTAGCTGTTTTAGCTAGCGTGGAGATTGTATCCTGCTGTCATGGACTGGTAAATGCTGTTTATGCTTACAGTACATGTTAAAGATTCATTACATTGACTGTAGTAGCAAATACTGCTAATCCGTTTTTACAAGTGTAACTACCTCGTAGGAGAATGCTGTGATGTTAGCTAGCTAACTTAGAAAATTGGCTAGAACTTGTCTGGTAGGAAGCTCTCACTCCACTAGTTAATGTGTCTTTAACACACCTAGCTAGGTATTTTTTTTACTTTGAATTTCAAGTTATCCGTTTAATATAATGGTCCAGATACTCCACGTTATCGACTCCGTATCGAGGGATTCTGGCTAGTTTAGCTCCTCTGGTCCATTGCGTTACGTATGGTTTAAGACTTAGCATTAAACGGCCTGCATTTTGGGTTTCCCCCCTTGATTTTAAAAACAGTGTTCTTAATTGAATAGAGACCTGACGGATTCTCTGTGCATAAGCAAGCATAAACAAAATAAACGATCTCGGGTCTGTAGGAGATATACCGTGTACAAGAACAGGTCTGGTGTCTCTACAGGGCTGAAATGAACTGTTTTCCAGAAGCCGAACTAACACTATCCTCTCCTCAGGGACCAGAATGAGCTACTGTCGCCTATCGTACGGGATGCTGAAGTGACCAGAGCAGCACGGCGAAAGAGTTCAATTAAGAAAAAGGCTAAATTCAACTGTATCCTGATTGGTCGCTTGAGATGAATGAAAAGCGTATGTGAATTGTGCGAGGCGATGTACCAATTGACAGGAACGTAATATTACTGACAGTGTTTAATGTTGTTCACATTCTAATAGTTCATGACCAGGGTTCATAAGATGCTTTGATTTGAATCGCATGGTGTCGTAAACTAGGCCATATTCCCTGACAATTATTCTTCAGTCCCTCCTCATGATGAAACTCTGAGTGCTACGACAACTCCTGCCCGCTCTCTGCTCCGCCAAACTCCTGGTTCCCTCCTGAAACAGTCCTGTAAGTCTCACCTTCAGAACAACACCCCTGTCTAATGACCTTATTTAATATCTTAACCCTCTTTAAAGTCTCCTAGTTTCTCCCTTAATGACTGGAGAAAGCGTTATACAAACAGCAACGTGTAAAGTGTGAGGTTTTAACTGATGTAGAGCTGTTCCTGACTATAACAAATGTTGATTGACCAAGAGTCAGCTGTTTATTCCAAAAATCTATTCATCAACTTGAAATGTATGTATGTATTTCCTTTTATTTGTTTCCATTTATAGACGCGCTACATGGGTAGGGTTTAGTAAAACTCAGGGTTCTGGTTAGCTTTCAAAATTCAAACCCTCAAAGTGCTTCAGAACTTTACCTGTACTTTACCTGTTTCTGAAGTAATTTGGGTGATTGCAAATAAAATCTTGGGACTTGAAAGTGAATGTCATAGTCATGGGTTGCACCCTGGTTTTCAGACTGACTAGCCCCCCCTCAGTAGATCATTCTGTTGTGAATTAGTCACGTGTATTGTGGGCCTACAGCATCTGAACAGGTGTTTTGACAACCTCTCTGTCTCTCCAGTCACTCCAAAGACCACGGGTCGGAATCCAGATGTGTCTGCCATATTGGCAAGTGTCGGCCGGACGCCCCGCTTCATGCACACTCCACGTCCCCCCCTGGGGAGCATGAGCTTGGTAAGACCCCGTCTCCCCGTCCACCAGCTTTATGTGAAGATGGAACGCCTACACATTTTCCAAGGGGTAGACAACTCAAAGGGAGTCAACACAGTTACTCTGTGATGGAAATGTGCCATTTGTACTGTAATATCTCAAACAGCACACAAACAGCCCACACATTTAGTTAATATTATATCTGAAGGGAATATCTGCTTTATTTAGACGTTGAAAATTACATTATATACCTCTAAATTAAGTAGGGAGTGTTAAGACCATGAAATGGATTCGATCCCCAAACTCACGGGCCTGCCCCTTCACTGGATCTCTTCCTCACAGAACCTGGACGACAGTGACTGGACCACCAGCCTGTACCCGTCTCCCTTGTCCAACCTGGTGGATACCAGCTTCACAGATGACCTCAACATGAGCTCTGTGATGCTGAAGGAGGAAGACCCTGGAGAGGCTGGTGAGATGATGATCACGATGAGGGGGGGGGGAATCTGTATGCAGATTTGTGTGTAATTGCATGATGTTTTTATTACCTCAGATTTACTAGAATAATATTTTATAGAATGTATTTGTATTTAAGCTACTGTATTCAGATTGTAGCTGGCCAGATTCCTCTCTTATCAGTTGCTTATCAGCTAACGTGTGGCAATGGGTTTATGAGTGTTGGACCCTGAGGTGCTGGGTTGGGGAATGGAAGCACCATCCTTTACACCTCCCTGACACGACTGTCTCCTCCTGCAGCGTCCGCCAGCCTGTTCCCGGACTTCCTCCAGGCGTACCTCAGACACTCCTCCAGCGCCATCTTTGACCTGCTGGAGGAGTACGAGGCCATATGCCAGGATAAGGTACTTATCGAGTCTGCCAAGATAAGGGGGGGCACTTTTCTCCCCTGAGGAGGCTTGTGAGGAGAGGGAGGTTCATGACAATGTCTGGGATGGATTAGGGGTGATGCAGTACCGGTCCTTACTGTGATACAAGTACTGCTCAGACGGGGCTGGCTGGCTGGCTGGCTGTGTCTCTGTGCTGCGGGTGGCTGTGTCTCTGTGCTGCGCGTGGTTGTGTCTCTCTGTGTGCTGCGCGTGGTTGTGTCTCTCTGTGTGCTGCGCGTGGCTGTGTCCCTCTCTGTGTGCTGCGCGTGGCTGTGTCCCTCTCTGTGTGCTGCGCGTGGCTGTGTCCCTCTCTGTGTGCTGCGCGTGGCTGTGTCCCTCTCTGTGTGCTGCGCGTGGCTGTGTCCCTCTCTGTGTGCTGCGCGTGGCTGTGTCCCTCTCTGTGTGCTGCGCGTGGCTGT
>JACXGJ010014383.1:0-14916 GCA_016801105.1 Esox niger
GGGGGGGGGGGGGAAGCGAGCCAGTCTGGATGTGGGGGTATCTCTTGTTCTTCAGCATCAGTTAAAGATCATATGTTCACTAATCGGTTCTGTTGTCATTTTTCCAAGTGTCCTTTGTGTGACCTTAGCGTCTGCTGAGGTGAGACCTGTTGTCACCCATCGCCTGTCTGAATATATTTGTAGTTATTGGTTGATGGGAATAAATCGATTCACACATCAACTGGAGTCTGTAGTCGTTTGTCTCATGAGATTGTAATTGTTTTACCGATGTGAGTTGTTGCCCTAAAACTGAACAGAAAAGGAATCTGTCCAGGAAGCACTTGAGTAACTCCACTTCTGACAGCTGAAGCACTGCATTCCACCATCGCATCAACAATGTCACTTTGGCACCGTCTAAAACTACTTTT
Source organism: Esox niger (assembly GCA_016801105.1). Classification (NCBI taxonomy): domain Eukaryota; kingdom Metazoa; phylum Chordata; class Actinopteri; order Esociformes; family Esocidae; genus Esox; species Esox niger. The sequence goes on from JACXGJ010014383.1 coordinate 408, forward strand.
GTGTAAAATGGACTGCCTGTGACTGGGTTGTGGGAAGGTCCCATTTAGCGGCCTTAAAAAAACACTACAGTTCAAACATGACAACTGAGAAAATACTTTTCTGGTAATGTGTATTCATAAGTACAGGAACATGTAGATACAGGCTAAATAATACAACATAAATATGAACCTGACATGCACATGTCTATTCTGAAAAGGAAAGTTTGTAAAGAGGGTGGAGGCGTCCACTGGGGGCGTGGTGGGGGCGTCCACTGGGGGCGTGGTGGGGGCGTCCACTGGGGGCGTGGTGGAGGCGTCCACTGGGGGCGTGGTGGAGGCGTCCACTGGGGGCGTGGTGGGGGCGTCCACTGGGGGCGTGGTGGGGGCGTCCACTGGGGGCGTGGTGGAGGCGTCCACTGGGGGCGTGGTGGGGGGGGGCACCGGACACCTGTTGTTTCAGTGGCAGAGATCTGCTTCTAAACTCAGCATTAGTAATGTCATGCTGCCAACCTCCATTTGTTCCAGTTATAGTTCCGTCTGATGTGTCCCAAATGGCACCTTCTCACCTACATTGTGCACTTAATATGGAACCATGTGCCAAGTTAGGGCCCTTATTTGTACAGAGCAGATACATTCAGCCCTCATACAAACTATTGTGATGGTAGTGAAGACAGGCTCAGGGGAGTCTTTTCTATGACTGTGGGCCAAACAGTTGTCTTCACTCAGACAGAACTAAAGTAGCACCATTGTTGGTCTGTCTGTACATTTATCTGAAGAAAAACATGGACATACTACAGACGTGGATTCAACATCTGCATGTTGTCATGGTGAGGAACAACTCCATAATATCCTGTGTTCCAGTCGGCCTCATTTACCAGCAGTCACACAACCTTCTGCTCCAATTCAGCCTGAAAGCGGTGAATATGGAAGCGTTGCTGCTTAAAGGGGCACTGTCAGTGCTGCAAATGTTGGCTCCATCAGAAATTCGAAAGCGTTGATGCATATAACCTGCTTTCAGATGAAATCCATTAATGACTGGTTTGTGTCAGAACCTACAGCCCCCCCGGTTCCACTGCCCTCAAAGGTGTTCGCGTCGGAGGAACGCGTGCATTGGCGCGTTGGAGGACCGCGTGCGTGTTCACGTAGGATAAATATTGTTAATAAACACAGTGTTTTCATTTATGGCGGATCAGATTGAATACATTTTGTTTCATTCAGGGTCAGACACAAAGGCCTATTGGTACAGAAGAGCCCTGTTTGAATACTGAAGAAATTCTTCCCTGGTTTCCTTGCAATGGACATTAATTTACAGTTGTTGAGAGGGTTAGGCCAAATCATTAATCATATTTAAAAGAAAAAATCATATTTTAGATCTCTATTTGGATCAACGTAAGCAGTAGAAAATCCATCCCATTAGGAAGATGGAAGGATTCCTGTCGCAAATGTTCCAGTGCTTTCAATGATTTATAGTAGCTTTTTAGGGAAGAGGGGTCAGTTAGAAGTTTACGACACGGTTTCTTACTAACACTTTCATCCGTGTTATATGACCAGTGGAACCAGAATGTGGAACCAGAACGAGGTTCTACATTCACTCACCTTACTCCATCCAGCTTTATGGGGGGGGGGTAAATATTAGTCATTTTTTTAAAGAATATGGATTACAATTGAAGTTTTCCGGCAAGGGTTAAACTGCTATACAATTAAATAATTCAGTGTGTCCCTTCTGGATCTCTCCAGGGTACGGTCAGATGATTTGGGCTGCAGGGACAGAGTAAATGTCCGTGAGTGGTTGGTCTTGAAACTGACGAGACCACCCCAAGCGTGGGACCAATCCAGACACACACTCCTCCCTTGAACCCGCCCACCCCACGGCAAGCGTTGCAGACAAAAACAAACACAGAGAAGCTTTGTGGCATTAGAAGACATATAACCTTTCTCAAGGCTTATCAGTGAGTTCAGCAGCAGGATATTTACAGGATACCAGAGGCATCATCCAAAATTGCATCCTATTCCCTTTCTAACATTTGGTATTCAGGTATGTGTCTACATTAGATGTGTCTCTGTGTTGTAACTGTAAATGAGAAGTGTTTTCAGTCTATTCAGTAAAAAATACATATCTAAATAGAGCTCTATGTCAGGGTTCACTCTCCTCCAGACAACATCAATGCACATTAAAGGGAATAGGGTACTATTTGAGATAAATCTAGAAACATTCTAAGTCCTTTTCCTTCCTGGGCAGAGTTCAGCCAACAGTGCATCACTTTGAGTTCATGTGATTCCAACAGTGTTAAATCACAGGACGTTCTGTTACCATTTTGCACAAACCGTGAATCCTGATGAAACAGAAACATGACTGAGGGTTGAGGCACTTCTTGATTGGCTGGTTTTCATTGTTCCAAAGGCTTCCCTTTTGGTGCTCTCTTGCTGTTAACTCCAGGTTTGGTTGTAAATCCTCAGTCTCTCCACCAGGTGGTGGTAGTGTTGTTGTGGTTTTCCATGTCACCACTGAGTGACAGTAATGTAGCTATTATTCCTCACTCACCACCATATACATAGTGGTAATTGTTGCAGTTCCCCATGTTGCCACCAGGTGGTAGTGTTGTTGCAGTTCCCCATGTTGCCACCAGGTGGTAGTGTTGTTGCAGTTCTCCATGTTGCCACCAGGTGGTGGTGGTGTTGCAGTGCCCCATGTTGCCACAAGGTGGTGGTGGTGTTGCAGTGCCCCATGTTGCCACCAGGTGGTAGTGTTGTATTGTCTGTCAGGGCCTGATGCAAGGAGGCACTTTGTAGGAGGTTCTGGGCTCTTGAGCAGTAGGACAAGTGGACTAGAGACCTGATCTGCTATGTCATCAGGATGGGTTTCTGTCTCACCTCCAGGATATCTGATAACAGACAACCCAAAAACAATCAGCAGTTTGTCGGAACACATGGAAAGGAGAACTCAATACAGTCATTCAACTTTTAAACAACTAATGTTATTGCTCAAACCACTTTTCTTCTACATTCATCTCCAATTTCACCCATTTATATATTTTGGCAGACTCACCAACTATTAAGAGACATGTAGGGCTTCTGTGTAGGACGTTACAACCCATTGTAAATACAAACAGGCTACAGGGAAATGAGTGTCATTTCAGTGTATGACCTCTGACCTGTGGTGATGCGGTGCAGCGGAAGGGTCACATAGGTCAGATGGGAGTAAAGCAGGAAGTAGTCCTCGGTACGGTTAAGTTTGAGCCAGGACCCCACCAGGGACCGACCTGTTCCCGACAGCGAGCGAGAGCGAAGATTGGACTGGTTACACATGTCTGCATGGGATACAATGGTAGAGGTCACGGGTCACAGAGGGATACAGAATTAGAGGTCAGAGGTTAGCTTTTCACACTGACACAGGTAACACATTATACATATAAAACTCCAGGCATGTCCCGAAATATCGACATTGGATTCATCATGATGTCAAATCACGATGATTTGAATTGTAGAGCTGAGAAATGAATCGCAATATCCACTTATCAATACAGGGGCCAATTCACCCAAGCAAATATCTGCTTCTTCCTTTGGTTGTCAATGAAACGCCATGAGGACCCTGCTCCCACTGCAGGCAAGGGCATAGCGGCAGGGGCGGGGTTAGAAGCAGATGAATTGCCCCCCCGCCACAATATTAGGAAGTTTGTAAAATAGGGCCCTTCGATGGAGCGTCTGTGGTCACCTCGTCACCAATCACAGATCTCATGTGTAGCCAGTCCAGTCTACTTCACATCCTCATGGTTCACAACATTTTCAATAATTGATGCTGTTTATTCTTTGGCAAATTACACTGCATTGAGTTACTGAAATGTGGTGCCCAGAGTTGAACTTAAAAGAACTGCACTTTGTGCCGGCAAGTTCTGTTTACTGCAACAGAAACATGTTTTGAATCTAATCTGACATTAAGAATAAGGGTGTTGTCCAACACAACTGCAAAGAATAAATTACTGTTGGTCATTTGATGGCCTATATGCTGTACGCCCATCAGCCATGACATTACGGCATGGACTCCACTGGACCTCTGAAGGTGGGCTTTGGTATCTGGCACCAAGACGTTAACAGCACATCCTTTAAGTCCTGTAAGTTGTGAGGTGGGGCCTCCGTGGTTTGTCCAGCACATCCCACAAATGCCCGACCGGATTCAGATCTGGGGAATTTGGAGGCCAAGTCTACACCTTGAACTTCTTGTGTTCATCAAACTATTCCTGAACCATGTTTGCTTTGTGGCAGGGTGCATTATCCTGCTGAAAGAGGCCAATGCCATCAGGGAATACCGTGGCCATGAAAGGGTGCACATGGTCTTAGCTGGTCGGTGACAAAGTAACATCCACATGAATGGCAGGACCCAAGGTTTCCTAGAAGAACTTGCCCAAAGCATCACACTGCCTCCGCCGGCTTGCCTCCTTCCCATAGTGCATCCTGGTGCCATGAGGTCTCCAGGTAAGTGACGCACCCGGCCATCCTCGTGATGTTCAAGAAAACGTGATTCATCAGACCAGGCCACCTTGTTCCATTGCTCCGTGGTCCAGTTCTGATACTCAGGGGCCCATTGAAGGTGATTCATCAGACCAGGCCACCTTCTTCCATTGCTCCGTGGTCCAGTTCTGATACTCAGGGGACCATTGAAGGTGATTCATCAGACCAGGCCACCTTCTTCCATTGCTCCGTGGTCCAGTTCTGATGCTCACAGGCCCATTATAGGTGCTTTTGGCAGTGGACAGGGGTCAGCATGGGCACCCTGACTGGTCTGTGGCTACGCAGGTCCATACGCAACAAACTGCGATGCACTGTGTGTTCTGACACCTTTCTATCAGTACCAGCATTAACTTTAACCCACTGACAGGTGCCATGATAACGAGATTACCAGTGTCATAATGTTGTGGCTGAATGGTCTATGTACAGTTAGGTCTGGAAATAACTGGACACTGAAGTTTCGTTATTTTGGCAGCTTACCAAAATATAAATATATATAATATAAAAGTTACAGTTAAATAAAAATGTGACATTAAAGTGCAGCCTGTCAGCTTTAATGTTTGGGTTCACTTCCAAATTAGAGGAGCGGTTTAGGAATTACAGCTTGTTAAATGCAGCCCCTCTTTTTCAAGGAACCAAAAGTAATTGGACAATTGAGTCAAAAGCTGTTTTATGGACAGGAGTGGGCTTCGTTAATTCTTCATCAATTAAGCAGATAAAAGGTCTGGAGTTAATTCCAGGTTTGGCATTTGTATTTGAAAGCTGTTGTAACTAATGATATAGCTGGAGAAAGCTGCAGTAAAGGGCTGGCAAAGCATCACAAAGGAGGAAACCCAGTGTTTAGTGATGCCCATGAGGTCCAGACTTCAAGCAGTCATTGAACCTAACTATATAATTACACATATTCTGAAAACTGGTTCTTGTCTGCTTGCAATTGCTCATTTCATCCAGGCTACGATTAGTTAAAAAAATGTGTTTCACATTAAGAAATAATAAACAAGTAATCTTGTTCAGTCATAATTTGTTTTAATATCTACTGTGTTTCTGAGATTGTGACAATGATCATCTCTAGGGCTCTTCTCTCGTATCACTGCTGTTCTATGCCAGGGCTGTCAAACCGGTTCCATGGAGGGCAAAGTGTCTGCAGGTTTTAGATTTTTCCTATAAATTGGTTCCCAGGTCATACCTAAACAACCAGGTGAGCGTAGAAACTAACCAATGAGTGACCTAATTAATCAATCAAGTACAAGGTGAGAGCAAAAACCTGTAGGCACTCGGCCCTCCACGGAACCGGTTTGACATCCCTGATGTAGGGCTTTAGTGAGTGTAACAGCCTGTTAACCTGCCAGGGCTTTAGTGAGTGTAACAGCCTGTTAACCTGCCAGGGCTTTAGTGAGTGTAACAGTCTGTTAACCTGCCAGGGCTTTAGTGAGTGTAACAGTCTGTTAACCTGCCAGGGCTTTAGTGAGTGTAACAGTCTGTTAACCTACCAGGGCTTTAGTGAGTGTAACAGTCTGTTAACCTACCAGGGCTTTAGTGAGTAACAGTCTGTTAACCTACCAGGGCTTTAGTGAGTGTAACAGTCTGTTAACCTACCAGGGCTTTAGTGAGTGTAACAGTCTTGCTCTAGTCAGACAGACAGGTTGTAATGGCAACATTTGGTTTACTAGTGAGATGCTGTAACTGCTAAACTACCTGCCGATTAAGTGGATGAGCTACTTAGGCTCAAAACCCTCTGGGACCACTTTGTCAAGTTAGATTTCACTGCCAGGCCAAGATCTAGTCTCTTGCTAGCCGTCTCTAGCTAGCCGTCTCTAGCTAGCCGTCTCTAGCTAGCCGTCTCTAGCTAGCCGTCTCTAGCTAGCCGTCTCTAGCTAGCCGTCTCTAGCTAGCCGTCTCGTACCCTCATCATCCTCTTCCCTGAAGAACTCTTCGCTGTCGTTGGCTGAGTGACTCTTCTTCATCTCAGCAATCCGGTTCCTGGGGACCTTTCGACGGAGAGAGGGGGAAAAGAAGGAGGGACGGTTCCTCTCTGGGGTGGGAGGGGTACTGAAGGATGTCACCTGATCAAACAGAACACATGTAGACAATCAGAACAAAGTATTATGGAAAGAATGCTCAGACAGCGAATCACAACAAAGCAGCTACAGAGAGAACATGCAGACAGCAATCAGAAGATCTCCATTCCACCCAAAAGGAAGAACGTTAATACACTGATTTAGTTGCTTTTATAAGGATAAAAACAAGACCATTTTCCAGTCCATAACGGTATAATGGACGTTGATAGCTGCCCACTGTACACAATGGATTCAAACAGGAAGAGAAAGCAACAACTGACATTACAATAAATACTGGAGTAAATGGAGTGACTAACAATAATTACAACATACTATAGTTGCTATGTTGCAACACTGTTGTGACTAATAATATTAACAACAATGTTTTTAATTAATATGGTAGCTACAAGACAAAAACTGTGGAGAATTTGAGAATTAACCCGTGAATGGCTTTGTGGTTTTTGGTCCAATGTCAAATCATACACAGCACACATGGTCACAACCCCAGTAACAGTTGTCTGGTACTGGACCCTGGGTCACAGACAGCCACACACTGACAGGACTACTCTAGTGGCATCAGACTAAATAACAGCCAGAGTCCAACACACAGAAGCCGTATCTGGGACATCAGACCGACTAAAATATGAATTCAATATAAATATTTGATGCTGACCCCGTTTTGTGGATCTACACAGTTCTACTCTACGCACAAGCCCATGCCAGCCACGCATGTCTTCCTGTCTATTTCTGATGTGGGACAGTTTCATAACCTACAGACCATTTTCTGGGTCATTCCTCAGATGAGATTATGAAATAATTTCCATCCCATCCTCACTTCCTGATGTGGACTCATTATCCCTCCCTCTACATTATCATCATGAGGTTCGGGTCTGTCATTAGTGATAGGTCATCATGACATTCAGGTCTGCCTGTCAGTAGTGATACGTCATCATGACATTCAGGTCTGCCTGTCAGTAGTGATACGTCATCATGACATTCAGGTCTGCCTGTCAGTAGTGATACGTCATCATGACATTCAGGTCTGCCTGTCAGTAGTGATACGTCATCACGACGTCTGCCTGTCAGTAGTGATACGTCATCACGACGTCTGCCTGTCAGTAGTGATACGTCATCACGACGTCTGCCTGTCAGTAGTGATACGTCATCACGACGTCTGCCTGTCAGTAGTGATATGTCATCATGACGTCTGCGTCTGCCTGTCAGTAGTGATGTAATCATTGTTAGACAGCATGTTTGAACGGCGGATAAACCAGGCTTCTGGATGTTCTGGCGCTGTGTATGCATGAGGCGTGTGCATACGTTACACTAACCCTCTCGTGTAGAGGTGAGTCTTGGTCTTCCTCCGTGCCACAGGGGGACGTGTCTCCGGTAGGAACACGGCTGACCGCCATCTCTGCGTGACCTTTGCCCTGAGGCCCCTTCATCCTGACGAACTCCATGTTGTTGTACTTATAGAAGCCGAACGACATGCGCTGGGCCATCTTAGCCGCCACGCTCACCTACACCCCAACAAGAGGTCATACCATCTTTAACCTCCTTCCATTTCACCAAAACCCTGATCATTATGGCTCACTAGGTGTGTACTGTATAGTCCTTCTCCAGGGAGAAGTGATGTGTGTCTGAAGGGGGTGATTTCTTACTCGGTTATCGTACACCTTCTTCAGAGCCTCGTAGCGGATCGACCCCTGGAACACGACTCCCTGGAACACGTTGCTCTTATCGCTGGCGACCAACTCTACACATACCATCTCCCCCTCTCCAACAGTCATGTCACAGAACACCTACGCACGCACACGCACACGCACGCGCACGCGCACGCGCACACGCACACGCAGTCGTGGAGTTTAGCTGAGAAAGCGAATACTGACACTGCTGTCCTCCTGACTGTTCATTCTAGGAGAAACACATTGACATTCATTCTTCACAGGAAAAGGTCATCATTACTAGTATCTGCTGCTCTCAGGCCGATACAGATCAAAACCAGAACACTAGTTAGAACTGCAGTGACCTGACATGTTTTTCATGGGCTGACATGTTGCTGTTTTGCCTGCCTCTCAGATGCCCCATTGGACACTACAGTAGCCAATCACAAACTCTGAGGTATCCAATCGGGTGAGGGAGGAAAGAGACCAGGGAGGTTGCTATGGTTACCTCCTCAAAGTTGTCAATCATGAAGAAGATGTTGGGGTAGCTCATTTTAGACTCCTCCCCTTTGCTGTCCATGGCGTGTTTACTTGGCGATGCATACACTTGCTGTGATGGGAGAGCAGCAGGGGGAGGAGGGGGGAGGAGAAAGACATGTTGATATGAGGGGGGAGAGAAATAATTACTGGATAATGGGACCGGCTGGCCTGTAGAGCCCTGTCTTGTACCTGAGACTTCTTCCTGTGGATGTGGATGTCTCCTGCTTCTGAGCGTGTGCAGACAGCACAGGTCACAACATAGTCCAGCTGGAAGACAGACAAAAGTCATGAACACCAGTCAAGTCATGGATTTCTGTTTCTGGGCGGGGTGTGTGGGGGCGGGGTGTGCCGGGGGCGGGGTGTGCCGGGGGCGGGGTGTGCCGGGGGCGGGGTGTGCCGGGGGCGGGGTGTGCCGGGGGCGGGGTGTGCCGGGGGCAAGCGAGAGACACCTTCATGAGAATGAGGTTGAGATAAACACTCTCCTCCCAGTCAATATCAGGGTCTCCCAGACCGGGAAGCTTCTTAGAGTCTCTCCTGTAGACCTCCACCTCCACCTAGAAAAGACACATAGAAACTAGACAGTTTAGGGTGGTTCTGATGAGGACAAAACAGAACCAAACTGACAGTATCAACTTTGCCAGAGAACACTTGAACAGATCTCTGGACATATACTGAAATTTAGTCACACTTAGTCAAAATCCAAACAATGCCAACCACCAAAATAACCTGACCAACAGTTAACCATGGTATCAAGGTCTGCTTTTCCCTGAGCTGCAAATCATCAAAGAGAACCATGAATTCTGAGGTTTACCAGAAGATTATTGAACAAAAAGACATGAAATAAGAGTTTACGCTGGACTGAAAAATGGGCATTCCAACAAGACAATGACCCAAAGCATTCAAGCAAATCTACCAATGAATGGCTCAGGGGAAAGGTGGTGTGTTTTGGAGACGTTTACTCCAATTTATCACTGCAAATAAAGGTACACCAGATATTTAATGTAAGGGTTCAAATTTTTTCACAAATTAAATCTGGGTTTTTGTTAAATAACCACTTGTGTAAAATACATTTTTGTGTGGGTGTCTTTTAAATGTAATGTCTTTATTACAACATGTAGATTTGATATTTTCTACAAAAATAATGACCACCTTTGTATAATTCCCATTCTGTAACGGAGCACTATAATGTGGGAATGTCCCGTGATTTCCAGAAGAAAGAAATGCCCATATTGTGAAAGTGTCCCCTCTATTGACAAATATTAGCCAACCACCAGAGCCCACCCCTTTTAAAACACACAAAAAGGCAGCATCATTCCAATCGTATTATTCACTTGCCTAGCTGAAAACCAACTGGAAAACTACTTTGCTCTTTAACCGAACAATGCAGGTGACTTTTAGACTCACGAACAGAAAAATTGACTTGTAACCAGACAAGTATTTCAAGAAATGAAATCGATGTTTCACCCAGAATGGATTTAAACAGTTTCTATGTTTCTCATGTTTCAGGGCCTGAAATGTCTGTCAGTGTTTCTGCTGTCGGTAACTGTGAATTCTAAGGGCTTGATGTTTCAGCCTTTGGACTGTGCCGACATCTACAATGATGGGTCCGCGGCTAGTGGCGTGTACCGGATCTACTCGGCAGGACCCAACTCTCCCCAGTACGTTTACTGTGACATGGACACCGACGGGGGGAAGTGGACGGTCAGTAGACTACCTAATAAACTACTGCAGCCAACCGTGAGGTGGCTAATCACTGCAGGACTGATCTAACATGGTTAACCCATTTTCAGGGAATTTTAGCATGGATAAGTGAGGAGGCTACTGTTTAATGGAGAATTATGTAGACAGTTTTCAGGAGGGTTTTAACCTTCAGACAAAAATCGCCTTGACTACGTATTTAAATACAAGAGTATTCTAAAGTATTCTACAAGCTACAAGAAGTGAGCTACAGTGGCTATTAAGTTAGTAGTTTATCACTTTGCCCAGTGACTGTCATCTTTGACTGCCTTTGTTTCGCTCTGCTTTTCTCCCTCAGGTGTTCCAGAGGAGGATGGATGGAACAGTCAACTTCTTCAGAGGATGGGAGGAGTACAAGAAGGGGTTTGGACACGCAGCAGGAGAGTACTGGTTAGGTAAGGACCCATTTCAAACAGGAGAGGACAGGTTAGGTAAGGACCCATTTCAAACAGGAAAGGACAGGTTAGGTAAGGACCCATTTCAAACAGGAGAGGACAGGTTAGGTAAGGACCCATTTCAAACAGGAGAGGACTGGTTAGGTAAGGACCCATTTCAAACAGGAGAGGACAGGTTAGGTAAGGACCCATTTCAAACAGGAGAGGACTGGTTAGGTGAGGACCCATTTCAAACAGGAGAGGACTGGTTAGGTGAGGACCCATTTCAAACAGGAGAGGACTGACTGGATAAGGATGTGTCTATATGGCAGTTCAAATGTTTAAACAAGACCCTTTTACTGTTAAACTGTTGATTTCTTTGTATGAAAACCAAGTAAAACCTGGTCATATCTTGACCGATCCATCTAGTGTGAAGCTGTGACTCCATAGTAAAGCAGGTCAGACCCATTTACAGAAGACTGGTGGTCTACCACAGAGCATACCAACCTGACAGAGTGAAGTATGTGCAGTAAGCTGTTTGTGACAGGTTGACTTCCTGTCTGCCGCCTGCAGGTCTAGAGACCATCTATCTGCTGACTCTGAAGAAGAACTACGAGCTGAGGGTGGATATGGAGGACTTTAATGGACAGAAAGCGTATGCATTCTACTCTTCCTTCTCCATCTCTCCTGAAACCACCAATCCAGAACTTGACGGATACAAGCTTCATGTTACGGGGTTTAAGGATGGAGGGGCAGGTACAGTTAGGCGTCTCACCCATCAGTCACCTCTGGTGTGTCATTAATCTCCAGCACCCCATTCCCTATATAGTACACTACTTTAGACCAGCACCCTATTCCCTATATGGTACACTACTTTAGACCAGCACCCTATTCCCTATATAGTACACTACTTTAGACCAGCACCCTATTCCCTATATAGTACACTACTTTAGACTAGGTCCATGGGCACTAAATATTGAGTTGGGAGCATTGAGGAGGTTACCAATCTGAACATCTAACCCCTTAACCTTTGACCTGTTCCCTGTTTGAATCCAGGTGACTCTCTGACCTACCACAGTGGTATGAAGTTTAGCACATACGACCGAGACCAGGACACTTTGGAGGGAAACTGTGCCATTTCGGCAACAGGAGGTTTTTGGTATAATGGCTGCTATTTTTCCAACCCCAATGGTCTGTACACATGGGGACTCAACACTCAGATTGGGGTCAACTGGAGGGCCTGGAAAACCTTCTATTCTGTGAAGTCCATCTCCATGAAGATTAGGCCTGTGAATCTCTGACTGTGAAAGATCCTTCAGAAGCTTCCAATTGAACAGAGTCTTTGAAATTCAGATTGCCTCTCTAATGCTTGTATGGTTCAAATGGATCCATCCGGTTTTATTATTCAACTGCTTGTATATTTGACATTTAAATGTTTGGTCTGGTCCATTCAGTAAGCTCTCCTCAATCCATATGCACATCTTTCATATTCTGTTAATAAAGTACCATTGTTTTTTATTTGTCTCCCCTTTTCTGTCACAGTTCTAGAGCCAGGTTGGGTCAAATTGTAGTCCGGTATTGCAATCTGATCTATTACATAATGTTTGAAAGTAATTATTCTGTTGGGCTCAATGATCTCATTGACTAGTTGATTGGTGCTCCCTCTGAAAGAACTCTTTGAGTTTCTCAATAAGGACCAACTTTTGGAACCGTTATCAGATTGAGATTTGTAATGAAAGACTTAATGTGAAGTCAGTATGTTTGACGCTTGCGTACTTCAGCCAAAGGTCAGTGATATGTTACTTCCTTGTCTAGCTGTCGGTTCTACACATGGAGACTCAAGAGTTGACCTCGATTTTGGATCAAGATGGCAAGAAGAAAAGATCTAAGGGACTTTGAAAGAGAGTTAATTATTAGGTCTCCGTCCACAGGTCACTGAATGGTTTATCAAGCCATATGCTACAACCTTCAGAACCACTAGATTCCAACCCAATTGGACTCCTATGTGTTTGGACTGACATGTTAGACAGAGTTGCCATTTATCACCATACCTATTAGTAAGGACCACTGAACTGCTAGCAATGAAAATCTGAGCTAACGATAACATTCAGGGGTTGAAGATAAATGGGGTATATTAAGACATAGATCAAAACATTCAGGGGTTGAAGATAAAAAGGGTATATGAAGACATAGATCAGGGTTCTACTTATGGTAGTGGGTTTTGGTTCAACACCAATCCAAATGGTTTCTATGTGTGGGGACTGACACGCACTGATGGATGCAGCTGAGACACCTGGAAAACTAAATGATATCAGTAACTTTTACACTGAATTCAGTCTTTATTCAACAGCTACATTGCATTACACAGTTGGATTTGCCTAAATGATGCAGACTAATGTACTAAAATATCTTCCTGTTAGGCATTAAGTTTAGAAAGTCACCAGTACTTGAATTTCTGTACCTGCTACTTCAACATTATTAGCGATTCTCTCACACACGCACACGCTTGTACAGCTAACCTCATTGGGACCAAAAAAACAGAAATCGCATGCTCCCTTGCCCTGATCTTAACCCAAAACCTAACCTCAACCTTAACCTCAATAAAGTAACATTTATACCTACATTTTACCAAGGTGTAATGCCTAACCTTAACCAACAATGCCTGGACCTTAAAGAAACCCCAATTCTAACTCTAAAATTAATTTAAATTTTGACCCTAAACCCTGAGCCAGAAATTGACATTTGCCTCATGGGGACCTTGAGTATAGTTAGACCGAAACCCCACACACACCCCGCACGCGCACGCGCACACACCCCACACACACCCCACACACACCCCACACACACCCCACACACACCCCACACACACCCCACACACACCCCACACACACACCTTCTTGCCCTCTGATTGGTCGGAGCTGACGTAGGACAGCCTCCTACGGACGTAGAACAACATGTCATCCTGTTCCCTTGGTGACAGTTTCTCCATGAAGTAGTTGGAGAACATCCATGTCCAGAACACGATGCGGTCATCCTTAAAACACCCTGTAACACAGAGGTCCAGTTTTAAGCAAGCAAGTTTATTCATATAGCACAATTCATACATAGAAGCAATTCAATGTGCTTTACAGTGAAAATAGAAATAATGCAATAGAATCAAAACAGTCAGATCCATCATCACCAGATTGAGGTTATTCCTCTGATAGCACCAGAATTTGCATTACAATTGGTAAAAGATCGCAAAATATAAATGTAATAACAAAATAAATCAAGAATAGAAATATAAAATACAGCGTAATAATAAAACACAGAATAATAAAATAGAATAGAAAAACGTAGGAAGCTATAAAAGCTGTAAGACTAAAGAGTGCTGTTATAAAAACATAGGAAGCTATAAGGCTCAGTGTGGATAAGTTTAATAGCTCAGTCATAGACACGTAAAGAGAACAGTTTTTAGCCTGGATAAAAAAAATGGACACATTTGGTGAATGTCTAAGATCTTCTGGTAGTTTATTCCAGTTGCGTACCATTCTGACCTCAATCACAGTCTGGTACACTACCATCATAGAGACCATCCTGACCTCCATCACAGTCTGGTACACTACCATCATAGAGACCATCCTGACCTCCATCACAGTCTGGTACACTACCATCA
>JACXGJ010014384.1:0-14918 GCA_016801105.1 Esox niger
CTGTAGCAAGACCTTCTTTACCAACATTGACCTGCAAAATCACATGCAGACAAGTCACAGTGAAAAATCCAAGCGGTTGGACTTCCCGTGCCGGCATTGTGTGTCCTTTGTTATCCACGAGAAGTCTAAGCATGAAGGGGTGCATTACCCATGTTCCTACTGCGGTAAGCAGTTTGTAAGTGCACATGCATTGAAAAGGCATGATCTGATTCCCACGGGGGAGAGGCCTTTTAAATGCAATGATAACAACTGCGATAAGGCTTTCAGGCCTAAAACTGAACTGATTATACATATGAGGTACCATACTGGAGAACGACCTTTCAAGTCCAATGTCTGTGGAAAGGGCTTTGTTCAAGCACTACCGCATTCATACAGGAGAGAAGCCGTATTCATGTTCTCTGTGTGACAAAAGCTTTCACAACCATAACTGCCTGAAGAGACACGTGGCTACACACTCAAATGAGAAGTCTTATAAATGTATGGACTGTGGGAAAGCATTCCAACGTAAAACCTTGTTGAATGTACATCAACGATCATGTACAGTTTGGTCTGTTAATATTTGGACACTGGCACAGTTTTCATAATTTTGGCTCTGTAAACCACCACAATGGATTAAAAATTAAACAACTGAGATGCAATTGAAGTGCGAATTTACAGCTTTTATTCATGAGGTTGAACAAAAATATTGCATGAAAAGTTTGGGAATTCCAACCATTTTCATACACAGTTCCCTTATTTCAGGGTCTCAAATATGAATTGGACAAATTAACACAATCATAAATAAAATCCTTAATACAACTCTGGGTTTGTGATGCTTTGCCAGGCCTTTACAGGTGTTGTGTTCAGTTGTTTGTTTGTGGGAATTTCTGCCTGAAGTTTTGACTACCTAGAAGACAAATGCATGCTTGATCGGGTTAAGGTTTATTTATATTTATTTATACAGGGAAAACCAGCTGAGACTGATGTCTCCTATTCAGAAGTTCCATGTATTACTACAACAGTGAGAACATGAATAAAGGAAGATTCTAAACCCCTTGTAAAACAATTAAAAAGAGCAAGTGCAATTTACTGTAAAATTTTCACTCAGATACTTTTAAAAAAGTGTGATACTTATGGACAGAGCATCCTTCAACCTAAGATCATCCTGCAGATCAAGTTTGAGGTTCACAGGAGAATGATGTTGTACCTGTCTTAGATTTGGCTCGGGGTACCTCGAGAACTATCCAGTCATGTGATTGTGTTTGGTAAGGTCTGTTTTTCTATATAATTTTGGAGGTAAGATAATTTGGATGTTTCTGCAGAACGGCTTTATAAACGAACAATGAAAAGTGTCTTGCCCTTCTGGAATGCAAGGAATCCCAACCAACAGCAGAGTATAGAAGACAGTGGTGTGTATTAAAGCTTGCCCCAGTAATAAAACATAGAGGCATGATAAACAGAGTCCAGTCGTTTTAAAACCGAAGCTGAGGCATGCATATACAGTATATCACCGCAATCTAACACCGACGTGGCCTAAACAATTTCCCTTCTATGTCGAGATGACAAGTATGTTTTATTTCTATAAAAAAAACAATTCTAAAATTTATTTAACAACATCTATAAGGGAATTTAGTAAAATTTGGAAGTCAGACTGGAAGTGCAGATCAGGTGATTGACTCGGTCATTGCAGAATATTCCACTTCTTAGCCTTAAGAAAGTCCTGGGTTGCTTTCACAGTATTTTTTCGGTTACTGTCCATATTTGAAATGGAGCGCCGTCTAATCAACTACACTGAATTTGGCTGAATCGAAGAAGACAATATCTCCCCAAACACTTAAGATTTCATCCGGCTGCTTCTGTCTTCTGTCACATCATCAATAAACAGTAGTGACCCAGTGCCATTGGAAGCCATGCATGTCCATGCCATCACACTGCCTCCACAGTGTTTTACAAATGATGTGGTATGCTTTGAATGAGCCGTTCCAAGCCTTCACCATATGTCTTCCTATCATTCTGGTACTAGATCTTAGTTTCATCTGTTCAAAGAATGCTCTTCCTGAACTGAGCTGGTTATTGTTGTATGTTTTTTGGTGTCTAATCTAGCCTTTCTGTTCTTGAAGCATATGAGTGGTTTGAGCTTTATGGTGTACCCTCTATTTGCTCTCGTGTGGTCTTTTTATGGTAGACTTGGTCAGTGATATACCTACCTACTGGAGAGTGTTCTTCACTTGGCTGGATGTTGTGAAGGTGTTTTTATTACCAATGATTCTACGATCATCCACCACTGTTGTCTTCCATGGATGTCCAGGCCTTTTTGTGTTGCAGATCTCAACAGTGCATTCTTTTCTGAGAATTGGAGTGTCTGAATGAGAGGACAAAAGTGAGAAGTACAGGTGCACCTAAAAAAATTCAAATATCATAGAAAAGTTCATTGTTTTCTGTAATCCAGATCAAAAGTGACATATTCTAGATTCATTACACGACGTGTAACATTTCAAGCCTTTTTTGTTTCTATCTTGATGATTACGGCTTCCAATACCTCAAAATATTAGAATAAAATATTTACAATACAGAAGTCTTGACCTGAGAAGAGCTGTAACCAACAAATCCACTCCCGGAGCCTTTAATCTCTCAGTCTGGTTCAGTACACACAACCACAATCATAGGGAAGACTGATGACTTGACAGTTGTCCAGAAGGCACTCATTGACAAGTGTTACATTCCTAGTGTCAAGTCACTCCTAAACCAGAGACGACATCAGCGTAATATAAAAAGAACTGGACTGTTGCTCAGTAGTCCTCTCTTCAGATTAAAGTCAATTTTGCATTTCATTTGGAAATTAAGGTCCCACAGGAAGAGTGGAGAGAAATCCAAGTTGCTTGAAGTCCATTG
Organism: Esox niger; assembly: GCA_016801105.1. Lineage (NCBI taxonomy): Eukaryota > Metazoa > Chordata > Actinopteri > Esociformes > Esocidae > Esox > Esox niger. The sequence goes on from JACXGJ010014384.1 coordinate 2,872, forward strand.
TGAGGTTTCTACAGTCAGTGATGATTTGGGGTGCCATGTGATCTGCTGGTGTTGGTCCACTGGGTTTTACCAAGTCCAGAGTCAATGTTGCCATCTACCAGGAGATTTGAGAGTACTTCATGCTTCCATCTGTTGACAAGCTTTATGGCGATGCCGATTTCCTTTTCCAGCAAGTCTTGGGACCTGCCCACAGTGCCAAAATGACTGGTAACTGGTTTGCTCCCCATGGTATTATTGTGCTTGATTGCCCAGCCAACTCACCTGACCTGAACCCCATAGAGAATCTAGAGAATCAAGAGGAAAATTAGATCCAACATATCCAACAACACAGACAAGCTGAAGGCCATTATCAAGGCAACCTGGGCTTCCATGACACCTCAGCGGTGCAACAGACTGATTGCCTCCGTGCCACGCAGCATTGATGCAGTAATTTGTGCAAATGGAGCCCCAACCAAGTATTCAGTGCATAAATTAACATGCTTAAGAAACATTTGCAGGTGTTGTAAGTTAATTAGCTGATTAGAGCTCTTCTCAGGTCCACATTTCTGTATTATACTTTTTTTTTTTTATATTTTGAGATAAAGGTTTTTTTGAGTTCCAAGAGCTGTAAACCGTAATCATCAAGATATAAACAAAAAAGTATTGAAATGTTTCACTGTAATGAATAATCATATTTTGTGTAATGATAATAAATATTAATATTATCAAGGTGTCACTTTTTGATTTGAATTACAGAAAATAACTTTTCCACGATACCATTTTTTTTTTAAGTGCATCTGTACAGAGGGGTGAAATGTAAATCATGGAATTCAAAAGAGGACATAGGTGAGCTGGGGAAAGAGAGACAATCACCACTTTGGGTAAATTTGTAGCCCTGTGCAGTCTCCCTGTCAGAAACTCCCGGGCTTGAAAAGCAGCATAGACCAGGGTGACCTCAGTTGCCAGGTATTCAGGTAGTGCCAGAAACTCAAGGTTTGAAGAGATGGCTGCAGCGTGAGGAGGGTCTGTAAAAACTAGTGAACAGAGATACAAAACTGATTAAACAACCACACAATTTGATTATATAATATATTATTTATATAATAAGCCACAGTAAGTCAAGTATGATTCTTTGATTCTTCCTCATGTAACTCAGCAGAACTGTCTTTGTTTCTGCAAGAAGACTGCTGCTGAAACAACTGGAGAGGCTTTATTGCATTCATTGATGACAGCCTAGCATAGATTAAATCATTTCCACCAATGTTGGCATTGATGACAAAAAAATACAAATAGCCTTTCATCTGAACCAGGGTGTTCAGTCACCAGTCCTTAACTGGCAGTTTAGAGAACTAGACAACAGTAGATTAAGGATGTTTTCACTCGTCATTAGTGCAGAAGTTGTGAAAATATTAATGCAGCACCATCTTATTACTACAATACATTTTTGGTTAATTGTCATGATCCGTAGATCCATCATCTAATGCTATGCAGCAATAAAGTGTGGAAACCACTGGTAGAAGGGGAAGCGGAACAGATATCCACAGTACACGAATCAACCAGGGTCTTAATAGTGAGACACGAGCATTTCAGATGATGATTTTGGTATACTCTTCTGCCAATCTGCTGGCTATGTATTATTTTTAAATAACTGAGCAAAACGACGTTGATAGTGATGGCGTCCAGAGATGTCAAAATCCAGGAATTAAATGGCAGGTCAAAATGTTACACCCATTGGGTATCGTTAGGTAACTAGTCAGCCTTGGTTGATAGCTAATAACAAAACTATTTAAAAAGCGCCATAATAATCAGTTGAAAGTAAACTAATCCGTAACATATAAATTAGATTGTGAAAACGTGTGGTAATTTAGTAACGTTCTACTGGCAGGAGTATTCTAAATAGCGGTACCTAGCTAGCAAAGCGGATAGCTAACGCTTAATTTCGGACGCGGCTAATGTCAACAACTGTAACGCCACGACTTCCCCGGCCTCAAACATCAACAACAACAGCAGTTTGACGACAGGTTATTTTTGGCGGTTACGAAATGGCAATTTGGGAATGGTGATTTACGCAGAGAAAATCATTTAGAATTGTTGACTTTGCTGGTTCTCGTACTAATAGTTCGGACAGTGACTTCGGTAGCTAGCTGTCAATATGCCTGGTATGGTAGCGTTTGGTCGGCGATGGGTCATCGCTAGCGACGATCTTGTCTTCCCCGGTTCCTTTGAGTTGTTCTTAAGGGTTCTATGGTAAGTGATTTTGACATGAAAATACAATTTGTTCCATCAAAATTGTGTTACATTAATGGAGGTAGACTGAAAGGGATGGTTGGTGCGTGACTGTTTTATCACATTACATGCCATACAGTAAATGACAGCGGCAGACGTAGCTTTGACAGTAGTCATGCCGTAGATCCCACACTTCAAAGTCACTATATGGTCAACGTGTTGTGCTATGTTGTCTCCTTTTCGTATTTTCGTTTTTCTGTAAAAGGAAGAGTAACACACGCTCTCTGCTTTGCCCAGCTCAGAACCACGCCCTGCCCAAATTTACTGTACTGACCCCTACTGGCATTGTGTAAATGTTTTAATTTTCAACTTCTATCCATCTGGGTTTAGGTGGATAGGGACATTTGCTCTCTACACTCTCCATAAAGGGAAGTTTGACTGTTCCGGTGGGAGTGTTCTACACAGCTACCTGGAGGTTCTTCTGGTTCTGCTGGCTTTAATCATCCTGTCTCTATGTGCCATTGTCTATGTCAGTGCTCAAGGTAAAACCACTTGTACTCCTGTCAAACAACAAAACAGGAATTTGCCTTTACTGTAGTACCCACTGGGTTTTATAGCGCAGTAAATAGGTGTAGTATAATAGCCATAATATGATGCAAACAATTGTCTCTAACATGGACCTCATCTCTGATTGTCTTGGCCTTCCCAGGGACCATCACTAACCCGGGCCCGCGACGCGCCATCCCTGTGCTGGTGTATGTGCGGGCGATTCTGTACATCCCTGAGCTGATCTGGGCCATCCTAGGGGCCATCTGGGTGTCTGATGGCAGCCGGGGCTGTGAACCTGCTGGGGTCGGGGCCGTCATAGCTGCAGTTGTAGCCAGGTGAATGGAAATGTATCTTCTAAATTTTACTATGGTATTTTGCAACATGGTATTAGGTAAAAAAGCTGAATTTTTTACATACTGTAGTTTAAATGTTGCGAAACGTTGTCTCATCTCCATGGAAGTTGGATCCTGCTGGTGTCCACCGGCGTCGGGGTGTTGTCTGTGTTCGACCCACTGGGCAGCCACCGCCCCGGGCCTCAGCCTCAGGAGCAGCTGGGGTTGAGGGACCTGGAAAGCAGTGATGGCTCCCAGCTCTTGTCCACCGCCCGCTCCGTGGCTGTCAGGGTGTGGGAGAGCAGGCTGAAGCTCCTCTGCTGCTGCTTGCCTCAAGATGAGAGCAACAGAGCTGCCTTCTCCAGTATTGCTCAGCTAGTCAGTGGATTTTTCTCGGTGAGTAAGGGCTTATAATCAGGTTGTCTGTGCTCATCTGGCTCAGTGTGAAAGTTCAGCAGTTTCTAACTGTGTGTGTGTGTGTTGGTAGGATACAGACCTGGTTCCTAGTGACATCGCTGCAGGTTTAGCTCTACTACACCAGGAGCAGGACAAGATGGAGCGGTGCAGAGACCCAGACGACGTCCTGTCTCACAGCCCTTCGTCCCCTATAGTAAGGACCAGAATCACTCAACCACCGTCTTAGGCGATCAGTGGCCTTTGAGTGTTTCTTAGTCGGTTTTGTCCATCACGACTTTTTGCCAATCGACCGTGTTGAGTTATCACTTGCGTGTGTGTGTTCCGCAGGCAGAGGATCTTGAGGCAGAGCTGGAGAAGGCCGCCCACTGTATGCAGTTTGCTGTAGCTGCGTACGGCTGGCCCATGTATGTCTACTCCAACCCTCTCACTGGAGCCTGCAAGCTCAGCAGGGACTGGTACGACTTTTCCGCTTCCAGCTCTAACTAAATTTACTCCTCCTTCTCGAGCAGTAATGTGAAAGTCATTTGACGTACCGTATGATCCACAGATTGAAAATATTGCTCCATGCTTATGTTATTTATTTTACAGAGCAGTTTTCTATCAAGGGTCTCACAGATCTAAATATCTTTATGCCCGTTTTCAGCTGTAAGACACAGTCGGCTGAGTATGACATTGTTGGAGGAGACAGTATGGGGTGTCATTTTTCCTCCATGCTTCGCAGCACCAGCCTACAGTACAGAGATTTCATCTACGTTAGCTTTCACAACCAGGTACTTCACGTTTACATTTGAGTAATTATGCTATTCACAGTGACTTAAAGTACCGGTAAGTTTGTTCCTTTAAATATTGCTGGATGAGACAACCACACAATATAGTCATTATTTAAAAAGGGATTTCTACAAATACAAGCGCAAGGATCAGATTCAAAGTGGTGTATCAAATGAGATCTTATACCCGATATAATGTTCTACCTTTGGCCAGTACTTAATTCCATACTGACAATTAATTCTGTGTATTCCAGATATATGAGATTCCGTTCTTTGTGGCTCTGGACCATAAGAGAGAGGCAGTACTGGTGGCTGTCAGAGGAACGCTTTCACTCCGGGTGAGATTTCTCAATCACCCTCTACCACCTATTGATGGGTCTATCCTTTATCTTAATCATTATTAATGTATAGGTTATCACTTTATATTATGGATGATTAATAATCAATTTATAAGGCCTTAATAAAGTGTTTACTATTTCATAAAATTACTCTCATGTTTATAAATCATGTATTAATGGTAATGTTTTTTGCAGTCCCAAATCTAGAGTGATCGAGATGCTTTTGAAATACTTTAAATATGTCAAAGTACCTTATGTCTTTATATACTTTACATATTAAAAATGGTAATGGGCATGCCATTGGTAGACTTTCCATATATTAAAAACAATATGTAGAAATGTGTGAACTAGGTTAATAATGTGGGAATAATAAAGTTTCTTATTTAAGTATTGACCTTTTATGTGTCAATTCCATACAAATGCCTTGTGTGTTTTACAGACCATTACAATAAAGGATTCTTCTGTATTCTTCTGTGTAGGACTTGTTGACTGACTTGTCTGCCGACTGCGAGAATCTGCCAGTAGAGGGAGTGTCAGGAACAAGCTATGCTCACAAGGTTAATTTGATGAATTTCTACCAGAACTTCAGTTGTTTGCCAAGGCAAAATACGTATGGATGTGAAGCGTGACCTTGTCTGTGATCCACAGGGTATGTCTCAGGCAGCAGGCTACATCTATAAGAAGCTAATGAACGACGGCATTCTGAACCAGGCTTTCACCATTGCACCGGTGAGGTCCCTTGTCGGGTCTCTGTCATAAAAAGTGACATGGTTCCCATGTAACCTTGAAAGCAACAATTGTGTGTTTCAGGAGTACAAGCTGGTCATCACGGGTCACAGTCTTGGAGCGGGGACAGCCTCTCTCCTGGCCATCTTGTTACGTAGCTCCTTTCCCACCCTGCAGTGTTATGCCTTCTCTCCACCAGGGGGCCTCATGAGGTAACAATGTGTGCTGAAATAATGCATGTATAGCGTTCCTTCAAGCGTGGATTTAGGTTTGATTTATGTACACAATATTAGATCGATTTTCCTCTGCTCCCTCTGCAGTAAAGCCCTGGCTGAATACTCCAGGGACTTTGTGGTGTCTGTGGTGCTAGGGAAGGACTTGGTACCAAGGTGAGGAGACCCTTTACACTATTGAGAAGCATCCCCGTCTCCTCAGATCATGGAGTCTGTCTGTGCTCCCATGTTTTTCTCAAAGGAATACCTGAAACAAACTGTTGTGTCAGTACATTTCAGTGTCTCACTCGCTTAGAATTTATTATAGTGTTACGCACAGGACCAGAATAGAGATGACAACTCCTGTTGCTCATGTGCATGTGTGGCTCTAATGGAAAGTCATCATTAGGAATGTTAGAGTGAAAGTGCTAGGGTGCAGAGGCTACTCTTGACAGAATGATGTAGAAGCTATGTTAACCTCTTTTTGAGTTAATAGACCAAGTGTTTGCATTTACATATTCTACCAACTGAGCTCTATAGGTTCCCAGGGTGTATTTCGTTTAAAGGGTTCATTATGTTCTTCCCCTTCCTAACTCTCAGGTTGAGTTATCCCAACATGGAGGATTTGAAGAGGAGAATACTGAAAATGGTTTCTAATTGCAATAAACCCAAGGTGAGAACATATAATTAATATCCAACATTGAGTTTATTATGAATGGAACTATGTGGATTCCTAACTTCGGAATGGGACCCAGAGGATTTTCTGATGACCTCTTACTCTGTCCGTCAGTACCGCATTCTGCTCCAGGGCTGTTGGTATGAGATGTTTGGGGGAGATCCTGATGACTTCCCGACCGAGATGGACAGCAGACGTGAGGAGCAGCTCAGCCAGCCACTCTTAGGGGAGGAGTCCATGTTGATTCGCGGCTCCTCGTCCTATCAAAGCCTGGCCTCCGAGGACTCGCCTGTACACCTTGCTAACCTGCCACTGTACTTGCCAGGACGCATACTACACATTACAGAGGATGGCCCGTCACGGAGGTGTGTAAGACGAGTACAGAATGCACAATCACTGTACATTGCATATGTGCCTGCCTTTTGTACTTGCCTAATATTGTTATGTATATTTTTATTTTCCTTCCTTTACTCCTCCATCCGTCATCCCAGGTCCTGTTTTTCCCAGGCCCGTTACCGGGCGGAGTGGTCGAGTGAGACGGCGTTCCGGAGTATTCTCATCAGTCCCAGGATGGTTGCTGACCATATGCCTGATGCTGTACTCCGGTCACTTTGCAGTCTGACGCAGGACAGGCCATTCAACCTCTGCCCCTCGTCGCTCAGCAACAGTCACCTCAATGTCATCTGAGTCACCCTGCCACAAACACGGACAGGATGAGCCTGACTATCTGTCGCAAGGCTGTGCCCATACTGTCCCTGGTCGTTCAGGACCACTACACTGTCTCAAGTACCCCAGATGCTGATCCTGTTTGGTCCCCACCTTATGAGCCCGGGGGCTCCAAAGCCTAGATAAAGGGAGAAGACAAACAAGACTAATCAAAATAAGAATGGTGCAGGACTTTATTCCTCCCTAGAACTTTGTAATGGAGGTTGCAATTTTATTGCTTATTTATATATATATATATATATATATATATAGATATATACACGGTATAGTCATCATTATTGCCATTTCATTGGTTACTTAAATTTTTTTTGTGATTCCATTAACAACTATTAGAGTCAATCATCCATTGTGCTTTGTGTATATAGTTAAATAGCATTGCAGTTTTACTGTAATTCTAAACATGTACATTCAGATTTTATTTTGATTCTGATTTTCAGAGGAAATGATTTGCATTGATTGTTTAACAGTGTTTTGTCTTTGTCCTGTGTTAAATGTCTGAGATTTGGAAAATTGCTTGAGGTAGATGTCGTGACCGCAGTTCTAGTATCAGAGGATCTTCCCACACTCCTAACCCTAATGATTAGGGTGAAGAACTTTACCTGGCCCAGGAGCAGGGGTAAGGGAAAACCTCTACTTATTTGAAAATCAGGGTCATAGTGCCTTTGCATTACAGAACAAGTCTCACCAATACTCCTGACGCTTGACCAGTGTTTTATTTTCCACATTATATGCAGAACGATTAGTGCATGAAATTGTCATTGGCATGAAAATAGTAGCTTAATTTACTTCAGTTTCACAATACATTTTCTGTTATCATGCCATAGACGAAATAATTCAGGTAATTTAACAATGAAGGAAAGTAAAAATGATAATAGCCTTTCACCCTGAAACGTGAATTATTTATTGTGATGAGAAATTCATCAGTACAAATAAAAAGGTCACCGTTAAGGATTCTGCAGTTATTTTTGTATCTCTAGTCCGCTTCATTTACGTTTTCTTTCTATATAGACTGCCTCTACCTGTTGAGCTAATGAAATATTACATTGAGGAGTCACCGTTAATAAAGTTGGTAATTTACAGTTACATTGTGTTCCTGGTGGAATGTCCACTAAATAAAAATAAATCGCATAAATTCAGAATAAGCTATGTATTCCAATAGATGGAAAAGGATTACATTTTCTACCCCTCCATACCTACCAGCCCTGTAATAGCATGTGACGTCAGCGTGACGGGCCACTCAACAACACAGAAGCTCATCTGTTGGGAAGTCCGAGCACAACTAAAAAGCGTAGCCAAGTCTAAATACTTTTCTAGTGGGCTCCTTCTCGGTCAGATGTTCATATGTGAAAGGAAACAGAACTTGTTGAAGTAGTTTTTTTTGTCTACTCTATCGCTAATGTTAGTTAGCCCGGCAATCAGTTTGGTGACACAACACACTACGCTAATATTGGGTCCTTGCCGCACTGTGAAATACAGCTAGGCGGTTTGCTGCTGCCAGGCTTTCCCCAAGTAGCTAGCTTTTTCCTCGGCTAGCCCGCTAGCTAGAGAGAGAAGGGCAAGAAAATGGAGTTGGACGATGGAGTTCTTTACCAGGACGACTCTGGCAGTTCAGCGATGATGTCCGAACGTGTATCGGGATTGGCGAGTTCTATTTACCGGGAGTTTGAACGTTTGATCAGTCAATATGACGAGGACGTTGTGAAAGAACTCATGCCGCTCGTTGTGGCGGTTTTGGAAAACTTGGACGCAGTATTCGCGGAGAACCAGGAGCACGAAGTCGAGTTGGAGCTCCTTAAAGAAGACAACGAACAACTTGTTACCCAGTATGAACGGGAGAAATCACTCAGGAAGTCTGCAGAAGAGGTGGGTTTGAGTCCTCAATGGTTAAAAGAAAAAGGGCAAGACCTCGCAGACACGTTGAGGCTGGTGGAGAATCTTTTCTTGCTAATGCTAGGCCACTCAAGTTAGCTTTGAATGACTGTTCAAGCGCATATAATGTTCCGCAACACCCACCGACTACACAGTTCTGTTTCACATAGTTACTTGCATCTGGCAGTCGCTGTTGTTGAGCTAGGATGAGTTTAAAAAGTGCTATGCATGGACTCAGTTACGTTTTGTCCTGTTTTAATTAATCAAGCCATGTTCAAACGATCAGACCTGATAGTTTATATAGTGTCAAGATCCACAAACCGACACCCCAAGAGTGTATGCAGTATTAGCCACTCCAGTGCAAGTCAATACAGACTGGCGAGAGAAACGCCAGTATGCACTATTATAAGTATATAAGAACATAGAACTAGTTATATCAAAAGATTATGATCTGAGAACTAAAACAATACGTATCATCAGCCCCAGACTCTTGATTTGCTTTGGGTTTACTTGTGCATACCCTACAGGGATTTCCGTGTGTATAAAAAAAGTTGTCTGGTCAATCTATGAAAACATTAAGCTCTAGGAGAGTCTTGAAAATCAATGCCAATGTTTGATTTGGATTGCTTAACTGTTCCTGAAGGAATTTAATGTGTCTGGTTGAATAGGATGAAGATATGCAGACTACACCGTACACATCGCAGTGGTTCCCAATGTATTCACCCCCGGGAAATTTTCTAAATGTTATGTTGTTACTTGAAAGCAAATTGTTTTAATTATGAGTTTTTGCCGCTGATGAACATAAAAAACTATGTATAAAATCTAACAATTATTCTAAGATTTACAAATGCAACACACACAATTGTTTACGTATGTATTTACCCACTTTATTCAGTATTTGTTAGAGGCATTTTTGGCAGCAGCTACACAACCTATGTTGATATGTACAGTTTTGCTCATCGGGACAATTGAACCCCTTTTTGCCTTCATCCGAAATAGTGACTCAAGTCGGACATTTCTTATCATACAACTTACCCATTCAAAAGTTTGGTCGAACAAGAAATACATTTCTTGATTATGATTGCGTCCTTTACATACTGAGTTTAAACCACATGACTCACTGGCTATTTATATTTGCAAGTCTTTCACCCAACGATCTTACCTCTGACTTACTGAACTCTTTCTCTTGGGTATTCTGATTTACACATTTGAGGGAACCAAACTGTGCAACTATATTAAGGGACATTTTTGCTGACACATTCATCTTTAGTCCCGGATGAAAATAAAAATGACAACACTATCATCGTTCTTGACTCATGATCTGGGGTCTATAATGTGTAGTGTATTGTTAGTTTTTCCACAGACCTAAATGCTCACACGCTATTTAAAGTCAGCTACAGTTTGCCAAAATGTTCAAGACTGCTGAAGGAATGTTCTGTTGATAGATATCAACTGGCCTGGACAGTCTTTTTACTGCCCTGTACTGAATAAAAAACAACCACAATAAAATGGTATTTTACAGATATAGTAAGCAAATATATAATCCGAATATTGATTTATACTACAGATGTGCGTGTTAATGTGTGTTACTTGTGTGTCAATGCTAGCAAATGCTTAGGCAGGCGTAGTTAACTTACTGTCGACATGCCATGTCCGTTTAGTTTCTCGAACTGTATTCACATATGATATCATGGACATAGTCTGTGAATGGTTACTCCCTCTTCACAGCATGATAGGCGGGCGTGAGTATTTTTTTAATTTGGCTAAGCTCCACCTTATTCGTTCGGAGCAGGCAGGTGTTCATTGGTGCAGCCGCAGTTGTCCATAGTCCTTTGACCGCTGTGCGCGCGACATGCTGCAGGGCCTTAAGAGCAGACAAAAGTGAAAACCAGATGTACATTCTGTCTATATCTTTTTGTCTAGTCAGACTGACCGTAAGAGCAGTTTCCGGATAGGATTTACCACTACCCAAATCAAAACTAGAACTAGAACTCCTTTATGCATTTCCTACTGCTTCAAAGTCAATCATAGCAGACAAAGAAACTAGTTCTGCCAAATATATCATACTTTCTCCCTGTGAGTGTTTCGGCATTTCATCCACTAGGCTATCTGGGATAATCACTCTCCGATTTAGCCGGGTTCAGTGTGTTTTTCTTCCAGTGGTTGTATTTCACCCTTCCTTATGTCCACTGTGAGTTTTCAAAATCTTCAGTGCAGCATCAGCAAAGTTAAAGCTCTTTTCCAGGGGGATTCTTCGTTTATTTTACTAGAACAAAGAAGAGCTGCAAAGATCTGGATTGTCACATGATATAACCGTTATATGGAAAAAGGGTTGTTATGTTTTTTTGCTGAAATAAGGGTTGTTTCAACATTGATTCTTGAGTAATTTGAGTTGGCATCATTACATTTAACCAGGCCTCTGACATTGAGTTTGTCTTGCTGTTAACTGCTTTGCTTGCTACTTGCCACCTTACCTGAGAGCTCACATAGTGCTACTGAATTAGTTCTGATTGGACCTGTCATGATTAACAAACTTGGGTTGGCCCTGGTTAACATGTGCGTGTATATTTGCCTCAAGTCGTTTGCTAATTACTGTTCAGTCATGACTTCTCAGAGCTACAGTTCAGTAGAATGTAGAAGGACAAGCTCCAAGGCTGGTTATAAAGTTTTGTAAGTATTTAATATACCGTCACAGAAAGTCCTTAAGTACTTTATGTAAACAGTTTGAAAATTCACAGCTAATTATCACTATATTATTTTCTTCGCCATTGTTAGACTTAAGTGGTTTACATCAAGGTCGAAAACTGTCTGTTTAATGTTCTTTACAAACAAGCTAATCCAACTCAGTGTCATCAGTCATGTTGTCTATTAGGCTCTAGGAAATCATCGCATCTGCATTCTCATAGCAGATGGAGGGAGAGGAAGAATGCAGAGAAATCTTCCTACACAACAGACAGGAAGAATGCTGACCAACTTCCTAGTTGGACTGTCACGTCACAGAACAGACTGGAATTGAAGAGGGGAAACTCTTTATAGATGGCCTGTTACTTTACACAACAGACCGGAATCGGGGGGGGGGGGGGGGGGGGGGGGGGGCTTTTATTGTTCTTATAGGATTTTTTAACAGCTAGAAGATAGAGGGGGGGGGATCTTGTATATTTTGGCTGTTTAGTACAAAGACATTTGGAGAAGCACAAAGAAGACCAAGAGAGATGGAAAGAAGGCTGAAC
>JACXGJ010014385.1:0-14925 GCA_016801105.1 Esox niger
GTTTGTGCCATGGCCAACATGGTCCTGGGTAGTTTGTGCCATGGCCAACATGGTCCTGGGTAGTTTGTGCCATGGCCAACATGGTCCTGGGTAGTTTGTGCCATGGCCAACATGGTCCTGGGTAGTTTGTGCCATGGCCAACATGGTCCTGGGTAGTTTGTGCCATGGCCAACATGGTCCTGGGTAGTTTGTGCCATGGTCCTGGGTAGTTTGTGCCATGGTCCTGGGTAGTTTGTGCCATGGTCCTGGGTTGTTTGTGCCATGGTCCTGGGTTGTTTGTGCCATGGTCCTGGGTTGTGCATGTCTGCAATGGCATTGGCACAGTGCCACCTTAATTGGTGGTCCAGTCACAGGTGTCACTGTGGGACAGATGGTGTCTATTCATTATTATTGTTATTAGATGAGTCGATTTCGCCGAATGCCGTCTGGTTCAGAAACTCGGCTCGAAGAGATAGATGAAAAGGGCAGGTTTTATTGGGTAGATGTCGCGGCTCCCAGCAATTATGGCTCCTGGAAATGTGGGACAATGAACAGTCTATTTAAATACCTTTAGAAATCTGGAGAGACAGAATCCACAAATACCAATAATAACCATGGAAACAACATTATCAATTTTTAGCAGCATGTCAAATCATTCAAAACGCTGTTTAATTTACCCGGAATCTCCTTATTTAGGTCGCTGTTACTTTTAAATGAATAATTAGCATGTTATTTTTGCTCTCAGTACGATCATGTCAGACAGGATACCCATAAATACACTAATCGATGTGCCTCGGGCCAGTTCCTTAAATAAACAGCAATGTGGACACTGACTGCAGTTCTGGTAAATATTTATGTTCAATATCAGGCTCCCTGAAGGGTATTTAATGAACTACTTGAGTTGTTAGTTCTACAAGATAATGATGAGCGTACACGCCTGCACAGAACGGCCTGTTTAATGTCACAGGGTCCAGGGATCCAGCCAGCTAATTATATTGTTCCCTGTTAGATTAGGAGGATAGCGAGATTGACTCTCCCCTTTTGGTCCACAGCGTAGCCGTGTGTGAACGACTTGCTCCACCGTCATATACAGTAGCCACCTTATCGCTCGAGTACCTTTAACCTCTTTTAAACATGTTCTGTGTGAGAAAAGACTTTCACAGGCACCAAGATGGAGTAGTGTTTGTAAGACAGGCTAATCCAGATTTATTTTTAAAATAAATTGTCATTAATGTCTACATAGTTACAGGCACCATAGTGTACAAACTATTTGGATCCTATAAAAACATACAGTGTTGTGGAACGTGGAGAGTCATACCAGAAGGTTTACCCAACATAAATGGCTATCTCAAACTGACGATCTGTGTTGTGGAATGTGGAGAGCCAAACTAGAAGAGTTATCAAACGTAAGGGGCTATTTCATTCTGACAATCAGAACATCCCACACGGTCAATAACAAAAGCTTCCATTAGGGTTCTGGGGCCATTCATGTTAGGTAAACATGTTATTGGTTCCAGGAAAAAAATATTTAAGAATGTTTATGTTTCCTGGTGGAACCTATTCGTTCTAGGCAGACAATTTTTCATTCTACTTGGTACACTTCTATCTTGGAGTGAAAAGGGTTTTTCAGGTACCAAAAAATATTTTTCCTCCCATAAGGAAATTACTATGAGGCAGAGCATATCAATGACATTTTTGTATTTACACCACAGCTCTGTATTATTTCATTAAGTTATTCAAAAACAATATCTCAAATTTTGAGGTTTGTGATTATGGCCTTGCCTCCTCTTTCCAACTCTCAGTTGACTCGGGACAATCGATACGACGACCTGTGTCCTCCAAAGCACATCCGATGCTGTTCTAGTTTTCATCACGCTACTCCCACACCCAGAAAGACTAGACTGTAATCTTCATGTGCCAGAGGGAAACACTCTCCTGTCTTCTACTGTGATTTAGTACATAGGTGCCCAAGCCGCCTCAAGCCGTTACAAGATTTCAACGAGGCAAGGTGACCATTTCTCTAAACCCCCCAGGAGACATGAAACACCCCAAACCTGGAAGGTGCTGGCCAAATCCATCGCCCTCCGTGGGACCTCCTGGGCTAATTAGAAGAATGATTTGGACACTGGTGTAAATGGTACAGCCCAATGCGAGGCATTAACTTAACTGCTGCTCCGTTCAGGGGCCTACTGCAGCGATCCCAGCTGAATGATGGTCAACTGTCAGACCATCATCCAGCCGGGATCATGAATAGTTTCTTGCTGAAACACTCCATTAACACACTGTACGAGCTGATGGAGAAAATGACAAATAAAACTAATTACAGTGTAATTGAAACTCCTAGAAAAGCACAAATATACACTAAACATTGGTCAGACACTTGATTTAGGAGTGAATTATGCCTACAGCTCAGACGTGGCTTTAGTTAGACACTCAGTGAAAACGTTGCTGATGCCATTGCTGTGAACATGAAGGGTTTTTCTGTGGTGCTCAAACTGTTACATGGGTTTCCCGAAACGTGTCAAACTCAAAGTTGGAGCAGGTCAACATTGATTTGTTTTCCGTCATTGCCATTTTGGGTCCAAATGTGTCCAACACAACACTGAGTTGTTAAGGGTTAGAGAGGACCAGAACAGAACAGAGTAAACCACCAATGTGGCAGTACACTGCATGCACAATTATTAAGCAAATCATGTTTCTCAAGATTTATTTTATTGTTGAACAATCATAATGCTTTATGTCAATCCAAAATATCAAGGAAAAGTGAGTTTGGATCTTTCTCAGGGGAATACATAAGTGTGCAGAATTGTTAGGCAACTAATTAAAAACTCCCAATGTTCTTCTCAATTTAAAATAAGTGTAAGAAATAAGTACAATAAAATGACAATTCATTAAAAATGTTGTCCTCTCTAAAATTTTAAGGAACGAATATACGTAACCACACTTTTCAATAACTGCCATGAGCCTTCCTTCCATTTATGGAGTCTGTCAGTTTCTTGATCTGTTCACAATCAACTTTCACTGAAGCTGCAACCACAGCCTCCCAAATACTGTTCAGAGGTGTATTGTCTTCCCTGTCTGTAAATCTCACATTTGAGAAGATATTCTCAACAGGATGTAAGCCAGGAGAGGAAGGGGACCAGGTCATTATTCAGGCATCTTTGTGGTCCTTGCTGGATAGCCAAGCAGTGGAGTACTTGGATGCTTCTGATGGAGCATTGTCCTGCATGAAGATCATGGCCTTCTTGAATGTTGAGGAATTTTTTCTGTAACAATGTTTGATGAAAGTATCTTCCAGAAACTGGCAGTAGGTTTGGGAGTTGAGTTTTAGAACATTTTCAACCCAAAAAAGGTCCGTCTACCGCATCCTATATGATAGCAGCCCATACCAGAACCCCTCCTCCACCTGGCTGGACCCTGACTGAAGTGAGGCCGTGTGTCCATTAGTTATCCAGCCACGGGTTAATTCATCTGGTCCATCAAGAGTCACTCTCAGTTAATCTGTCCATAAAACCTTTGAAAAATCTGTCTTATGTTATTTATTTTCCCAATCTATACAGTACTTTTCAAATCGTATTCAGTGGTGGTCGTGTTTCAGCCTTCTTGACCTTGACCATGTCTCTGAGCACTTGACACCTTGTACTTCTGGACACTCCAGTAGGTTGCAGTTCTGGAGTATGATGGCACTGGAGGAGAATGGGTTCCTGGTAGTTTCACATTTAATTCTTTTCAAGTCTTTGGCAGTTAATTTGTGTCTTTTATTCTCCATGCGTTTTTTTGAACCACAGTTGACCATTCACAACAAAACCTTTGATTTTCCGGTTGTCACACCTCAATAATTTAGCTATTTCAAGAGTGTTGCATCCATCTGAAAATAATTATAAACTGCTAGGCCTTTCAGTGTCAGTTAAATCTCTTTGTTGGTCCATTTTACCTGAGTTCATGAAGCTGCCTAATAATTATGCTCACCTTGATATTAGGTGTTATTCACTGTTGCCATAACCTCCCTCATTACACTAATACATTTTACCTGAACATGATTCAATCCAATGAGCATTCAAGTTTATATGATTAGGAATTGGAAAATGTGCATAGAAATAATGATACAATCAGAATACTCACTTGCCTAATAATTGTGCACGCAGTGTACAGTTGACTAAAACTGTAAAACACCTTAATGAATGTCACTCTGCTAAAACGTCTGTTAGTCTGCTCGTTGCTCTGTCGAACCCTTGCAGAATGTAGAAGATTATCTGTGAGGAATTAATCCACTATAAATTTGAATGGATTACAGGTCTGGACAGATTGAAGAGTCTTTGACTAGTTTTCTCTTCCAGAAGACATTTCCGTCTCCACTCGTCCTCCTCCTCCCCCTTCATCTTCATCCTTCTCATCCATCTACTCCTACTCTCTTTAACCTCTTCCTTTCGTCACCTACCCTCCTCGTCTTCCTCCCACTTCCAAACAAAGAATACATCTCAAAAAGGGCTGGCCTTTTCCTTACTGTCAGGGATGTAAACAGCTTCTAAATGACAATGGGCTAACCATGACTACATGACATATATCTAACAGACAGTCAGAGACAGACAGATATCTAACAGACAGACAGATATCTAACAGACAGACAGATATCTAACAGACAGACAGATATCTAACAGACAGATAGATATCTAACAGACAGATAGAGACAGATATATATCTAACAGACAGACAGATATCTAACAGACAGACATATATCTAACAGACAGATAGATATCTAACAGACAGATAGAGACAGATATATATCGAACAGACAGTCAGATACAGACAGATATATGACAGATAGAGACAGACAGATATCTAACAGACAGAAACCTAACAGAGAGATAGAGACAGTCAGATATCTAACAGACAGATATCTAACAGACAGATAGAGACAGAGAGATATCTAACAGACAGATAGAGACAGACAGACAGATATCTAACAGACAGACAGATACAGACATTTATCTAACAGACAGATAGAGACAGATATCTAACAGACAGAGACACACAGACAGATATCTAACAGGCAGACAGATACAAACAGATATCTAACACATAGAGACAGGCAGATATCTAACAGACAAATAGAGACAGACAGACATCTAACAGACGGATAGAGACAGACAGATATCTAACACACAATGACAGACAGATATCTAACAGAGACAGACAGAGAGATATCTAACAGAGAGATATAGAGACAGGCAGATATTTGTCTTGCTCTGTCTTTTAGATATCTGTCTATATCTGCCTGTTAGATATATGTCTGTCTCTGTCTGCCTGTTAGATATCTGTCTGTCTCTCTCTGTCTGTTAGATATCTGCCTGTCTTTGTCTAACATCTCTCTGCCTGTTAGATAGATTTAGACCATATGTGGCTGTCTGTCTGGAGGTCAATAGCATTTATTGGACCACTTTTGCCAGATATTTGGCAGTGTGCACATAAATGAATGTGTATGTGTGTGTGTGTGTTTAATGTGAATGTGGATGTTTATGTTGACCAGAGTGGCACAGAGTTCATGGACAACACATTGTCATTAGATGTGGAGAGTTTTAGGACAGGGATAGTTTTGGGACAGGGATAGTTTTGGGACAGGGATAGTTTTGGGACAGGGAAAGTTTCGGGACAGGGATAGTTTCGGAACAGGGAAAGTTTCGGGACAGGGAAAGTTTCGGGACAGGGAAAATTTCGGGACAGGGAAAATTTCGGGACAGGGATAGTGTTGCAAAATTCTAGGAACTTGCAGTAAATCCTGGTAGGAGGACTTCAGCTTTCTTGCTTGTTATTCTTCTTGATAACATAAAGGGATGGGGGGAATGGGGATCTGTCAGGGCTTCGGAGTATCAGATTGGACGGCACACATGAACCCAGACACAACTGGACACATTTGACTAAGACGCCTCTTGGTGTAGAAATCCAGCATTTAAAAAATTACAGTGACCCAGGGGGGCAGTGTATCATTCGTGAGGAACAAGATGTTTACTTTTGCCTTTTTCCCTCCCTTATTCCAGGAATCCTAACCAGGATTTTGGGAAACTGTAGAATCTGAAGTGTCCTGAAATATATAGCATCAATAGAAAGGCATGATCAGTATTTCCTTCAATGTAGCATCTGGAACTGACTCAGACGTCAGACACTAGATTTGTAGAGTGTCTGACTTTGTATTTACACTTAAAAAAATTATGACCAGAGTCTTCAAACCTTCCCTTTCATCTGCATTTAATAACAATAATTGAAAAGGTTTCTATAGCATTTTTCATGACAAAAATAATCCCAAAGCTATATTTGAGGATTATCCTCTGTGTGTTGAATCTATTTTGAAAGCCGTGGCTAGTATTTAGGAGCAACTCTCAAAGTGGCCAATTAAATAGTAAATAACGATCCTCTCGATTTATGATGTGGACCAAATACTTGATGGATCGTAGTGATCGTAGAGCGATATACACTTCACGGCGAGGTCAGTATGTGGCAACGATGACGCAAGTTGGTTTCATGTGTAGTGGAGCGTGCGGAGGGGTGGGGCTAAAGTTAGAAGAGGGACAGTAGCGCTATAGAATAGTTTTTGAACACGGAGAGATCTATCTGCAGTCAACAAAACGTATACGAGGAACCATTTTATTTTAACATTGTCCCGAAATTAGATCATTGGAATAACTATTTATTTACAAGACTACTACAGTGGAACGTTTTTCCAATACTTGTGCACCATTCAGATTCGTTTCTTTCAACCGGAGAGTTTGTTCCAGCGCTGCATGGTAAGATCCTTTTGTAGTTTGTGATTCACCTTCGTTTGTAGAACCGTTCCTCGGATCACTCATTGATCGTCCCCTGGAAACAGCCTTTAAATTAATGTAATGGAAAGTATATTAAACTACACCCCATGAGTCTTTGTAGCATTGTGGTTTCCGTTGAAATTAGAAAGTGAGTCTCACTTTCTGAGCGGTGTGATATGAGGGCACAAGACGGTCACCGGTAGATCCGCGTGCGCTGCACTCAAGATTGACCATTTACAATTCATGTTTTTCAGTCAAATGGCGGCTGGCCGGATTACACGTCTAACACGTTATCATCGTATGTAGATTTGTTACGGTTGATGGGTTCATTAAAATGTCATCCTAAACGTTTTTTTTTTTAACCAAAACCACGGACTGTTCGCGCTGAAAGAATCTAGCAGACAAGAGCCAGTACGGAGGATCGTATACAGACTGGAGAGAAAATGTTTTTTTTTATCGCCGGCCACCAGACGGTTAAACCAAATAACCATCTGCCATGCACTCCTTTAGCATCGTAAAGCCCAGCTCGTTCACGTACACTCAGCTGGCACATTACTCAATCACGCACTCCGTGGACACACACCTCTGTTACTCACATAACCAGACTCGCGCGAGCGCGCACACGTATATCACCGAAAACCTGCAGTTCACGCTTCTCTCCCTTGTGGATGGTGGATATCGTTGATAAACATATTAATGGACTTATATTCTGTTTATCTGGTTTAGTGTTTTCAGTCTACCTGGACAGGTATATGAGTGCTGACTCCCATTTGGATGATCCATATTTATTAGTACTTTTCTTTACCCTTTATTTTTATGCGAGTTATTTTACTTAAAGGGCTGCATTATTTAGGGATCGAGACGTAAGCATTTCCCTACACTGACCAGAAACACGTATACACGTTTGTCATCCCTAATTTCACTTTTCTAAGTTTAGTTTATTTAGAAAGTCACCTCATATACTTAGGGAATAGGCTACATCTCAACGGGCTACAAAAGTTCCTCACTGGGTGTGTCGGTGTGCGTTTGAGTTTGTTTTTGTGTTTTGCCTTCGAATTTGGTCGTGTGTGTGCGCGAGCGTGTGTGTAGGTATACGAGTTGGTGGCTCTGTAGATCTGCTGATGGTGATTTGACTGCCTCTTTGCTTTCTTCTGCTAAGATCTGGGCAAACAGGTGGCTTTTAGATTGAGTGTAAAGTGACGCTAAAAACTGGTGGAGTGATTAGTAAGGAATTGCTTGCGAAGGTATATCCCCTGCACAAACTCTTTCGGTGACTGTCTGGAATAGAGGCTGTGAAACTGTATAACCAGGTCAGATATTTTTCTGTTGTTTATCCAGGTCAGTATCTTTTTCAGGTGGTTTAACCAGGTTAGTAGTTTTTCTAAACAGTTTCACCGCGTCAGTAATTGTTCTAAACGGTTTAACCAGATCAGTTGTTATAAACAGTTTCACCACGTCCATATCTGTTTTAAACAGTTATACAGGTCAGTAGCGTCTCTATACACTTGGGCCCATCCACTGTGCTGTAGTGGAAGGAAGAATGTATATTCACCCTTTTTTTCTTTTTCACTTTTCTCCCATCTTCCTGTCCTACCCGTCTTCCCCTCTCACCCCCAACCTCTCCTCTCTGTGGTTCTGAATCTGGCCCAGCCTGAGTATCACACAAACCTACTTGGCATAACTGTGTATAAGAAGCATCTGAGGGGAGTCCCCGTGTCCAGTATTTACAGGAAAAAGCTTTGTTGACTTATTCCCCTGAAAACCCAGTATTACTGGTTCCTTCTGACGCCCACTGATGATGACGATGAAGAGGAGATGGATGTTGTTTTACTTTCTCTGCACATGCATGTACACACAGACTCTCGCACCCACTCTGGTAGGCTTTTTACTTAAAATGATTATTTTGGATTTTAGCAACAAGGCCCCATATCTCCTTCCCCAGAGGCAGTCGAACTCTCCAATACCAGTTATCTACTCATCCAGTCAGGAGGAGCCCTAATGTGGTAAGAGCGGTCCTGTTTGGGCCAGCTGGCCAGCTGCTGAGAACTGAGCGTTGTTCTGGTGTCTTGATTGTCACGTGATCTGATTTGTGCTGAGGCCCGATGGGTTGGTGGTGGGGGTGTTTCTTGTGATCAAACATTGCAGTGTTTCATCCAAGGCTAGTCAGACTTTCACAAATCTCCAACTATCCCTTTAAAATGTCACAATGTGGGGATGGAAACAGAGTGCGGAGCAGGAATGTCAGCTACTTTGGGGTCAGAGTTTAACTCTACGACAAGAGGGAAACGGTCAGTATACGGTCACTCCTGGGTTAAAGCAATGGTGTGAACTGTTTTAGAGAGAGGTAAAGAATTGGGGCTTGTCTCATTTGGATAAAGGTCCATCCTATATCCTTTGTCATCTGTCATCTCTTCTCCATTTGGGTGAAGGTCCATCCTATATCCTTTGTCATCTGTCATTTCTTCTCCATTTGGATAAAGTTCCATCCTATATCCTTTGTCATCTGTCATCTATTCTCCATTTGGGTGAAGGTCCATCCTAAAACCTTCCTCTCCTCTACATGACCTGATAACTGCGAAGTGAAAGGTATATCAGTTTGTTAACAGGCAAGTGGGAGTGTCTTCCTCTCCTTGATAGTTTGTCTTTCAGTGAATGTACTTCATGTGTTGTTTTGTTGCTGAAATGCATGCACACATATAAAAATATGCATATTTTTATCTTTTATTTATACATTTTAGGATCCAGTCCTGTAAATTTAATTAGCTTGATGACTTGTGAGTTGAACTGGGATGTGTATGTTCAGATAATGGGATTTCCATTCACCTTTGCTCTACTCGATTACTTTCAAACTTTATCAAAAGGAAACCAATGAATCCATAAAAGCCGAGGGAGGGAGGGAGGGAGGGAGGGAGGGAGGGCGGGAGGGTGGGAGAGAGGGAATGGGCAAGGATGGAGACAGAGAGATAACAGTCAGGATAATGTTTGAAGGTAATCTGGTGTGTCTGTCCCCAATAATGAAGGGTCCCCAGAAGCACCTAGATCTTCAATATCTATGTCCACCTCTGTTTCCCTAGAGGATATAAAAAATACTATCAACTGTTCTGTGCAAAAGACTCCGGCCCCTGAAATAAAGCCATTTATTTGGGTAGTGTGTATTTGTAAAGATATGTATATTATATTTTAAGAATTTTGCACAGCACTGTGCCTCCTGTATAATCATCAGCTCCACAGATTTTTGCCAAGAAGCTGTTAATGATCCAACATAAAATAATGTCCACCTGCGCCCTGTTATCAAAATCCGGCAAAATAAACCTGAATCAGTTCTAACTCATTGCCTTCTGTAGTTGTGAGGTCAAGGGTATTCAGATGACACCTGTTTCTTATCAAAATCCAGAAAATAGCTGTAAAAAATACTACCACTGAGACATGACTGGCCAACTTGCCATCATTGAGTCAGCCATTATTTCAGTATTGCACCAGGAGAATGCTGAACTGAACACAGATCTGGCAACAGGACAATGATCCAAAACACACAGGCAAAGCTACAACAGAATGGCTCAAAAAGAAGAAATGGACGGTTGTGGAATCGCAGAGTGTAAGCACAGATCTCAATCCTATTGAAAGGCTTTGGGTGGACTTGAAGTGGGCCATGCATACAATGATAGCCTTTAGACAGGGCATAGTCAAAATTGATACATACTTTTAACCAGGGGCAATGCCACCCACTGAATCCAGTGGTGTAGGCCTACTTTGGTCTGGACTATGAAATAGAATTCCTGTAAATTTTTGATGAATAAAATTATTGCAAAGTATAATTTTTTTTATTGTCATTTTTAAATTGGGTTCATTTTATTTGTCAGTCTTGTTGACGTGATGATTACATATAGATATGATCTATTTTTCTAAGGAGTGATCTACTCATTCTTATTGAACGAGAGACCCAACTGTTTGGATTCTCTGCTCTAACTGGACCCACCAGGCCACCATAGTTTTGCAACGTAACCAATCCACATCTAGCCTGCAATCTCCATTACGAATAAACCTGCTGTCATATCCCCTCTGTTTTGGGAGGATCGGAATGAAACAGAGACACTGATACTCCTGCCAGGAGATAGATGAACTCCAGACTCCTCAGTATCTGGAATGTTTTCCTTCCAAGAGGCATAACCTGACAAGCTTTTCTGATATATCAGTTTCAGAGGTATAGAATAAAAACACTGACAGCCCCCTGCTTTAATCCTGTTTTCTTGAGGTGGGATGTGAGAGAAAGAAGAGTCAGGAAAAGAGTAACGAGTACATTTTTTTTTTTTAAAGATTTTTTTTTTTTCACATGCGTTGGCTGGGTAAACAAATGTTTCCCATATGAATAAAGCCAGTTTGAATTGACCTGAGAGGGAGGGGTGGGAGTGGAGGAGAGTCATTGAGAAGAGTGGAGGAAACTACCCCTTGGGTCCTCTGAAAAGGGGTCCCCAGGTGTATGCCTGCGGTGGTCTTTGAATTTCAGGTTGCAATGATTGGCTGTTGTTATTTGACGTTTGGTACTCTGCTATGCCATTGGTTCTATTTAAAATTAAAATAAAAACATCATAATGAATATATTCTATTGGTCTTTGTTATCCCAAATATTTGTAGTAAAAACATTTTTATATTTTGTTTGTTAATTGGCAAGTGGATTCTACTAACATACATTAACGATAATTGAACATTGCAAATACTTTAAACATCTGAATAGGATGTCCTAGACTAAATAACCGATTAAATTCTTCCCTTCTACTCAGAAAAAGGCTGTGTTGTAGGATCTGGAGTTCTGTCTCTGCCTTTGAAAGCTCTTTTTACCTGCATATGCCTGGAGCTCAGCCTGTTCGGACGGCTTCACTCGTTCACACGGTTGGAAACAGTCGGGTGGAGATCAAATAATGTAGCCAAGGCATTTGTAGTTGCCTCACTGGGGCCACAGTGTTTCGGCATTATCTGTGTTGAGCCAGGACTGTTTCAAAATGTTTGCTGCATTATCTGTGTTGAGCCAGGACTGTTTCAGGGTTCGCTTCATTATCTGTGGTAACCCAGGACTGTTTCAGTGTTTTCTGCATTATCTGTAGTCACACAGAACTGTTTCACAATGTTTGCTGCATTATTTGCAGAGCCAGGACTGTTTCTTCTCCTTGACTGCTGACATTCAGCTGGTTTCCGAACATCAAGGCTTCAGTGATCAGTCGTTGGTCAGGTAGTTGAAAGTCAGGCTGGTGTATTTGGTCATCTTACCGATTCACCATATATCGGTTGCCAGTGAAACATTTGTAAGCCTCTGTCGATGTAATCGGTGAGGAAATGGGCTTATGTTTAGACAGTTGATGGTGGGACTTGGCTGAGGTCATTGACGGGATGATTCAGCCGTTCTACATACCTACTGTGCCGGATGTTCCTGATGTCATAGGTGCGTGTGCAAACAAACTTTCCATCAACATGATTTAAACGTTGGTGAGGTTAGGACGTTTGGGTAGTGTAAACTCTGCCTTCAGCGCTGTGGCCGACTGAGCTCTTAAAACAGCAGGTACCCAGCACCAGTGGAGACAAAGACAGCTGTTGCAGTGTTCCAGTCTGGATATTGCAGTGACTAAGGAGACATGGACTTTGTTGTCATCTGGTACTCCAAGGTGGATTATTGCTCAGAAAGCCCCCTCTGGGGAGGATCTCTGTTTGTGTTCACGTTTTATATGTAGCATATTGGCATGTGGACAATGGGTCGATCGACCAGCTCCTTCTCCCAACAGAACCCTCACTCAGTTGGATTGGGTCGCGCCAGTTACTCTTGTTCTGCCACAAGCCTTGCACCAACACTTTTTAGGTTTTATTTTATGGGAAGAATATATCCCAAAGGATCGTAACGATCTGCCAAGATGTGGTAGATGGTTTGGAAGATGGGTGTCTCTGTTTTTGGTGCCTATCTGAGCTTGGAACCAAATGTGACTGGAGTTTGTGTGGTCTGAGGTTGGCTGGTGTGGATCTGCACCAGACTGAGAAACTCTCTACTCCCTGATCTTCCCAAGGAGCTAGTCGTTTTACAATGTTGGCATCATTGCTGGCAAACACCAAAACCAACTTTGACCTGGAAAATGAGTAGTTTGTTAAGAAATGTTTGGGCTTCTGTGGTAGACTCAAGATTCTGAAAGATATTTTACACATTTAAGGGCTTCTCAAGATACAGAACGTGTTCTGTGGGAACCTTCTGGCCTGACCAGTCACTTGAGTGTTAACAGTAATTTTTAACTGTTCAAACGTGTGAACTGATAAGAACATGCAGCATACCAAGAGTGCCAGAGGGTCCAGCAGAGGGAGGTACAGATGGTCACCGTCTGGTGTAGTTGGGTACAATGTGGAACACAGCTGCACAGTAAGACACACAATAAGATACACTTACTGTGAGAATTTAAGTGCCTAGATGTTTCACTCTGGTTGTTGGCTAAAGAATGTGTTCTCCTCCTCCAAATATACCATCAAATACTGGGATTGAACGAGCAGTGTAACGAGAAGCATGACGGTTTGGCCAGATGTGTATCTGAAGACTGTTCTGAATCTTAGAAATGTTTACAATGAGAATTTGCCTTAATATGAATGAAATATAAAAAATAAATAAAAACAATAATGCCCCGTATCTTGGTTGAAGTAGATCCATTTGCGCTTTAGATGCACACACAGACCATTTTGATGCACTCAAAGGATTTGGATTAGTGTTGCTGGAGACGGTTTTGGGTGCCAACGATTACTGCACAGGTAAGAAGATGGAGCTCTCTTTGACAGTCTGAAACCCATTTTGGAACTTGAGCTCGGCCTGGAACCCATTTTGAAACTTGAGTCTGCTCTGCTGAGATTTCTTTACGATACCATTTTTAAACTGCATTTCAGCCATCTGCCGAGTTCTGACCTGCATTCTCTGCTCTGAGCCATTGGACGGATAAAGGCGGGTCCTGTATCCTATAAAGGCTTTCTTCTGAGTATATACCTAGTTTGATGTTTCATATTGTTTATGCCAGGCCGGTCACGTTCTGACCTGCAGGCTCGTATGTGTTCCAGGCAGAACGGTTCTGGACGGCTGAACAGAAAGAACATAATCTCACTGGCCGTGCCTGGTTCTGGAATACAATGCCTGTTTGGTTGCTGTTTCAGGACGATTGATAATACATGATGGATCACTATCACATGGGCCAAGTTTTTTTTTAATGTATTCTGGATTTGAACAATTGCATTACAATAAATCCAGCCAGTGATCACCGGCTTTAGTCATTAAGCAATGCTGTCATCTAGAATGACTGTGTATGTCTGTTATACTGGTCCCCTCTGGGAATCAAACCCACAACACTGGAGTTCTGCGCCATGTTTCACCAGCTGTGCCAAGCAGGTTTTCAGTATGTTGTGTGGTGTATTAGCCTGTTTAGTGTGGTAAGATGCACCAGTGGCTCCTCTAGTTGGAAGAGACGGGCAGCTGGTTAAGAAGCTTCCTCTTTGCCTCTATCTCATGGGGATCCAGAAACACCTTGCTAGCATTCTGTCTGTTTAGCCACATCTGACATGCACCCCAACTGCCATCATAAGCCCTGATTGCCTCTATGCTGAGCCAGATTGGAATGTCTGTCGACTGCAGAATTATTAAGTTAGAAGCCAAGGTGACTGTGATTTAACTGTCAAAAGTAAAGCAAGCTATATATTGACCTAGGAGTATACAACTCAAGCCGGACATGCAGAAGAAAAAAATACCTTTTGCCAGACCTTAAGTCCTAACTTTTGTGTTTGTATATAAGATCTTTCTAAAAGTTTTATCCAGTGTAGGAGAGTCGTAAGGCTGCAGTGTAACTCCGCAGAGTGACGAGTGAGAACACTCCTAAAACGCACAGAACTTCTCTGTTGTATAAGGCTGTGTCCTGGGACCAACGAGGCTGGTCTGGGGCGTGGGAGGACTGTTGAGCTGCCATGTAAGGACATGATAGGCCCAGGAATAGGGGAGCAGGGATGGGCCTCTACTGTCCAACACAGTCTTCAGTTAGAGATGAGGAAACATGAATACATCTCTTTAAAAGCTCAGGAGAAGAGAGTGTTGGATGAGTCAGAGTGAGAGAAGAGGGAAGATAGTGAGAGAAGCAGAGAAGAGGGAAGA
>JACXGJ010014386.1:0-14924 GCA_016801105.1 Esox niger
TTAGTGTGGGTAGGGTTCATATTAGTGTGGGTACGGTTCATCTTAGTGTGGGTAGGGTTCATCTTAGTGTGGGTAGGGTTCATCTTAGTGTGGGTAGGGTTCATCTTAGTGTGGGTACGGTTCATCTTAGTGTGGGTAGGGTCAGTATTATTATAAGTGCTTATGAGATTAATTATGTTAACAATAATGTTGTTATATTATCCTAAATAACATAACACTATGCTTTTCTAATCATGTCAGTGAGCTAAGGTGAGGTAGACCTTAGTAATGCCCCTTGCCCGTTGATTAGGAATGACCACACCCCGCCCACTTGAGGTCATCTTCATTTCCCTCTGTTTGTTGTACAAAAGCACTTGTTTACCTAAATCAAGCTTGTTGCTTTTATTTTGCTCCTGCAACTTTCTTTTAGTAAGATGAGCCATTGGAAAACCAGGGTTCTAATTCTGCTCCCAGATTAGCCGGGGGTCCTGCAGAAGGCAATGCAATTTGCCATTACACTCTGAGTTGCTCATCGATTTGTGTCTGCCTTGTCGCGCTTTAGCAACTCTTTGTGGCGGCTTGGGCATCTGTGAGCTCTATCGCGGTAGAAAACCGTAGAGCGGGGCCTGAAAGACTAATCGGATATCATGAAATTAGGGAGAATATGGGGAAAGTTAAAAACAAAGCTTTGAACAGTGACTAGTTTTGTGGTTTTGGCACATTGGATTTGAAAAGAAACAATGACCAACAGGTTAAAGAGCAAACTGTCAGCTTTAATTTGAGGGTATTTAGTCTTCATCCATAAACGGTGAACCATGTAGGAATTACAGCCCTTTGTATACAGAGACATTCCTTTTTAGGGGGCCATGGTGTTAGTTTGGTTTTAACAAATCCTGTCTGTGTGTCATGAGAAGTAATTTAATATTAAATCATCAACCCTGTTACTGTCCACACTTTCTTTATATTGCCGGTACTTACTGCAATCACTCTAAACCAAAGCATTTTATGTCCGAACATTACAATTTGGTGAAATTAAGAAATGTTTGTTTGCACCAAATTGATAGTACGACCCATGTATCTTCAGAAGAGAAACACCAAGATTACAGGGATAGTCGGTTATTGTCATCTGTCAACCAGTGTACAGTATGTGGCATCTAGAGCAGTCATCAGTCTATAGGCAGTCTGTTACATTAGTCAGTCACCAAGGTTGTCAAAGCAACAACTTCTATTCATTTTATGGTATGCCTAGATATTTCTGGTGTTGCAGCCCTGTTACACCCTTAATGTTAACATATTAATATATGCAAATCATCTAGTCTACAAAGAGAAATTCACTATACAATAGCGTAAGCAAAACTGTAGAGTTCTTCAACACAAATCCACTTATTAAAAATTACAGACACCAGTAGAGAAACAGCCTCTAACCATGTTTTACCAATAATTATGTTCTCTCTCACAATGCAGATTGTCTTGCCAGGAAAAATAAATATGAATTTTGCATTAAGTTGTAGTTTTCACTCTGGCGGTTAACTCAGGATTAGAGTCAGGATCCACTGTAGGACCAGATTATTTTGCATGTTAGAATAAGAAAATTGACTGGGGGGACCTGATACTAGATCAGCAATCCTACTCTGAAACGCTTTATGAACACGTTCCCAGATCTATAAGATCTGCTTCAATGGCTAGTGTCTGAAGATGTGATTTGGCCACCTTAAATCTGTGCTCTCTTTCAGTTGTCTATAGAGTTGGAATATCATTCTCTTATCCATAGCCAAATACAAGGTCTTCACCCTCCTTTCTCAGTAGAAAAGCCAACACAGAAATATTTGTTTATATATTTATCTGAAATCTCATTAGAAGAGCGTGTTAAACAGGAAATCTTGTTGCTCATCCATTCTCATTCCTGTTACTTTGGTAATTAGATTAGCATTTTCCTTAAGATAAATTGAGCAAAAGTTCACAGTAAATGCACAGGGAAACTTTCTCCAATAACCTTGTGCCTGTTTGAAGATAAGATAAGCGATCACACTGCCCACACTCTCATTAGCCCCTTTCCTGATTATTCTAACAGGAATAAGTTTTCTACCCTGTGTGAATATGCATGAACTGGAGTAAGTATGAATGATTCTCTCTGTTCCAGAGTCTTTTCTCTGTGGAATGTCTATATACCTCACCCATTAATCCTCTTTTAGGACAGCTTCAAAAATAGATAAGATATGTCCTATGATGTCAAGTGACACAGGATAAAAATAGCAGTGTTACATGTGGTGTCACAACAAATGCAAATATTCGCTTGTGAGAAAAAATATGTCCCATTCAGAGAACTCTATGCTGTAAGCTCTCATACAGTTTGTTTACTCGACCTCCTCTGGAGGATTACCATTGAAAACAAGTGTGCAGAAAATGCTACGGTATTAAAGTGAACTGATATTGTTATGGATATTTTGCAGGAATACAAAAAAAGATATTAATTCACAATATCAGTTCCAATCATCAAATGCGTGGTTCATGCTACAGAACCACTTTTTTTAGGTTTCAAAAATAGTGTCAACAATTACAGTCAGGCTCCTATCTACTGTATGTTTCAGACTTGGTTGCCTAAATTAGAGTTAGTCGTTCTCCCAGACTCTTGTGAAGTGGAGTGCTTGAGTTACAACTATGAATTTTGAGGGATTTTACCCTGAAATATTGTCTTCAATGCCCATCTAATCCACACCTGACACAGACATTTCTCTTGTGTCCATGAAACAGTTGTATGTGCTTCAATAGATTCTGGTGGGTGAACTTGTTTATTTTGCAGCATGGACACTACATAAATGGTTTGCTATCAAAGCAGTTCTTGTTTCTTTCAAACCCTTCACATCCAGGAAACATGGTCCAAGATATTGTAAATTCTAAAGAATTCATGTAAAATGTGTGTAAAAATTATGGCCGCATCCAGTAATAAAATGTATGTGAAGATATTTCCAGATCAAAGAAGATCACCCTCTTGACAGATCTGACTGAAATGGTGAATCTGATGACAAGCTTCAAGATAATGTTTTCCACAAGTCACATTCATTCAGTTCAAGCGTTAGGAAAGAGACGTGGTGTTATCCGATTTGTGTATTTAAAAACATACCTATCTATATTCGATTTTTAAATAGACCAAATGTGAAGATAAAAAAAATCCAAATCAAATCCAAGGTCTTCTTTGTGACTCTGAAGAAAATCCAGTCTTTAAAAATTGTACTGTATTTGAAAATGTGTTGACTTTCACTGTCCATATTATATTCATATATTCTGTGGAAAAATAACTATGAAAAATAAGAATGATGGTGTATAACATTGCTTATGTGGAAGAGTGTTTGTTTGCGCTATATTATCCATCAGTGTGTTGGGCTTCTCTTGTGATGAAAGAAGTAGACTGGTTCTAAGAGATTGATATTATTACTCAAGGTTGGTGTACAGTGGTAAATTCAAGGAATCCCATCAAAGCAGAGGTGTTCACCCCCTTTCCTCAGGGATCCACAGCCATTACATGTATTTGACATATTCCAGTTTATACTTTGAATACCACAGTACTCAAACTAAATATCAGCTTTTGTGCCCTTTTGTCATGTTTGCAAATTAATGTGAAAATGAAATGGAAATGTAGGCTTTAACTAAGTCCACTGGAATATAAGGCCAACTACTAATCACTGGGCCACCACAGATAACGCAAATCCTGAAATGGAAAGCTAATCATGCAGTAATGACATCATCCAATTTCTCTTATTTTTATATTCATTCAGGTTTGTCATTGATAATCGATTTTACATTCCAATTCGTGCCACTAATATTCAGAGCAGGAATTCAACCCCAGCCAATTATATAAGCAACCTGTAGATAATATCAGCCAGTTGTACGTTTTCATACATCAATGAGTCAGGCAAGGCTTTACCATCTAAATAAACAGCACTGTCTCCCCAAGAACCCTACATTTACCTAAGAAATGATTTTACTGTTCATCATTTCACCTGGAACCCACCACCCACCAAATAACCTTCTAGAACCCTCTTTTTTACAGTGTACAAGTGAGGGAATCAATATTATATTGTACATCTGTCCGCTGTTTAAGCTGTTGGGATCTGTATAATACTATAGATGTGGACGTTACCCGCTCTGTAAGGTTTATAGGGGTGCAAAAATATATATTTTGTGTCGCATAGCACTTGCATCGTGGTTTGTCTGTCATGAACATTTGGAGATTGACTTCCATAGACATGTTGGCTTGCCTGCCACAGGAATGTTGACTAAAATGCTATAGGCATGTTGGCTTGCCTGCTATAGACTTGCTGGCTGGCTTCTATAGTCCTAAGCAGTATCCAGTTGCCTGAAGGAAATGGTATAGAAGAGACAATACTCTGTTGGCGAAAGCAATTATATTTCAAAATCTTTGCAGCAGTACTGTTCAGTACTGTTCAGAGATGCACAGATGTCCCCCTTTTAGTGTTTCTTATATACTGGTGTGGCGGGGGACATTTAATCTTGCAATCAGAGAGGAGTGGGGCAAAAATGAACTCTTCATCCATAATCAGGCAAAGTATTACCTTTTGTCAGAACAACGGACACAGCTTCTTATCACTGTCCCTCTGTCACTTAAGTTTTTGGTAGAGGTATCTACCAGAGCCAGGATACTGCGGTAACAATGGTATCAGATGTTGACGACACAGCTGAGGTAGATGGGGGATGTAAATGGGGTCTCAGCATGGTAGATGGGGGATTCATTCCTTGGTACCAATGAGTCTGGCATTGTCCATGTAATGATGGCCAGTTGAATGGAGCATGACAGCGATTAGTGCTGTAGGGGGTGCTGCTGACAAAGTGTATTGCAATCTAATCCATTGATAAACTGCATTAATAAATCTTAGGCAACCTAATGCTTTTCAAATGCCGTTATCTGAGTAAGTGTTTACAATCTGAAAAAAAAACAATATATAATACCCGAAGTGAACACAAAGAAACCTTTAAGTGGATATCCCAAATTTGCTCCCAACTTATGGACCTGAATTACAGCATCAAGGCATTAATACCAACTGTCTTCCACTCGCTTTTGTCGGCTTCTGTTCATTTGATATCAATGAACAAAATTAATGCAACCAGAAATCAGGGGAGAGACATCTTTATTCAGCATGAGCCAACAGTGTTAACCTTCCATAGTTCTTTCCCTTTTCTCTCCAATGAATACAGATAGAACACAATCTTTATACCAGGACACATGGGAGGCGGCCAATGGTCATTACCAGCCATTACACAGTCAAATACCCTCCAATAAGAAAGGTTTATAGATATATGGTATGTTACAACCTATGGTCAATAGCCCTATCCATCAAGCCAATGAGAGTCACATGTGCAACTCCTAACAGGAGGTATGGACAAAATGTGTCGGACCCATCAGTATTGGGCAACACGTCCTATCTATTGTCCTTTGTTCATCTGTGTTGTGTTAAGTTTCTCAATCCTACTTCCTCTCACATTTCTTCAAGCTTTGGTCGACCAGCTTTCAAATGCTGAAAAGAGTAATACATAAAACAAAACAGATTGTATTTTATGCTTGTACAACAGGGGATGACTCTAGGCATAGATCACTGAAACTTGCAAGCTTGAAAAACTTTTCCAAACATTTATTCACTTACGCATACAGTATGAAAATGACTAAGTTCCTATAGGCTAGGGGGCTAATGGCTGGATATCTTCTGTGTCTTCTGGCGGATTGGCCCATAAGATCAAGGACACTTGCCTTTAGTACCAGGGAGAAACTCAAATAAACGGTGACTCATAACAAGCTGTCGAATTCTTGACGAGGATCATTAAGAAGCTTGTGCGTAATGTCTTCTTTTATCTTTGCTTGTCTATATTCATCGGGCACTTAGTCAGATGTCCTCTGTTTCACATTTGATCTCGTAGTTACTCTTTCCCCAGTTTCAAGTCCTCCCTGATGCCTAAGCCTGGCCTGATTTTAAGGACACATATAAAATAGCAATTAACAAGAGTGTGCAATCAATTGTTCCCTGCTTGTACTCACCTGAGCCAGGCTGGGGTTGCTGATGGGTCCCAAAGTCACCAGGTTGAGCGAACTGCACAACCTTGTTTTAAGGTAATTAGTTTGTGTCTTAGTGATGTTAGTAGAAAAAAGGGTTCCACAAGAGATATTCTGCAGATATGTAATGGGTATTTTTTTACATTACAATGCAAGAATACTTCATAACTCCCGTTTAATAATAATAAAAAGTAACAAAACATTCTTGTGATTTTAAATTTCAGTATTTTGTGTGGCCTTGCTAAAAAAGCAAAAGTGAAGCAACTTGCTTTGTAGGAGGTGGTAAATTCTCAGCTTCTCCCTCTCCAAATGATTCCACACAGATTCACTTCTTTGAGATTGGGGGTCTGAGGTGATCAGTTTTACAATATACGTGTTTTATCTGCAATGTACTGCAAATGTACTGGATTTCCTTCTGTCTCTCGAGAAAGGGATCTTTGTGTGCTGTTTATCATGAGCAGACAGCTTTTAGAGTCGTCCACTGCTTTTTCAAACTTCCCCTTCTCTATGTCTTCAAATTTCCTAATGATATTTCTACTAGGCAAGATATCAATTACCCATTGGACAAGTCATTATGGTTACCTTATTGTATTCATGTTTTTATTGATTTATTGCAATGTTATATAGCAATTATTTTTTTTTTCCCCAGATTAAAAAAACTTTGTGGCCTGAAACTCACAGTACTAAATGTCTCCTGAGTACTGGATTGGCATATGGACATGGATAACTGTATGTGGGATAAGAATCCAAGAATCCAACCTTGAAGAGCACCCAAAGAAACAACTAGAGGATCAGATAGAAGGCTCTCAAATCTGGCACAATGTGCACTTTAGACGCGTAGTTTTCAAATTAGACTAAACCGTCATCTGAAAACCACAGGATAAACATTCCTCTGTCAACCCTAAGATGCAGAGACTATTAAATAAATTGAGATGGCTTTAGCCAAGTCGTTATAAAAGCAGCCATATAATTCTGCTTGTTGCCTAAAGCATACATTTCGTCATTTAGAAACTTCAGTGATGCTAAGATACTCTCATGACTGGCAGTAGAAGGTGCGTCCCTATGTTATTTCTCTCTGTCCCTGCCTATACACCCATATCTCTAGCTCTCCCTTTCTCCCCTACTTTCTCTCTCCCATGGCCAGCTTGGTGACAAATGGGCAGCTGGTAGGTGCTGTTTTGCCGGTCTGCAGCACAGCTCAACTAATGACTCTGTCCCACCGCTGCCTCCTGCAGCTCCATCAGAAGCCTAATTCATACAATTATGCTGGAACTGTTCTTTATCCTTTCAGCCATCTACAGAGGGACGGACCCCCCCACTGGACCCCCCCCCACCGTGAAGCCAAAAACAGGGTGGGAGGCGGTGTGGCTCTGTTGAAAGCTTTTAGAGTTTGTAACCCTTTTATTATTTAAGGTTTTACCAGACACCAGTGGGCCAGATTCAAACCTATGCAAACGTGTGCTGGAGTCTATGACAGTACCACGAGTTCAGCAGGCTGCAGAGATTATGCTGTTGTGACTGTGGACCCATTTCACAACAATAGGACTGTGTTTCCGCAGTCTGGCTCTGCACTAATGGCCCTGGGGGGAAAAAAATCTAATGGTTGGAGCAGTATGCAAGATACTGCTGCTTGTACGGCATGAGAAAACAGGGTTTGTTCATTAGGCACTAAACAGAAGAATACTGATTTAAACTGGGAGAGAATAGCACTAGAAAATGTATTTTTTCCCCTTTCTGAAATATTTGAGCAGAACTGGAACTTGTAATTGTTGTAGATTTTGCACTGTGTTCTTTGAATGGGAGTGCTTACTTCGCTGTACATGTAGATACATGAAGAGAAGGTGGTTAGCAATTTGAAGAATTACGCTAGTGGTGAGGAGCTAATGTTATTAACTCATTTCAGCACTGTGGATGGGTTGCCAGAGATGACAAGATGACAAAGCAAACGTATAGTTTAATTTGGAAATAAAAATGTTTCTCTGTCTGTTGTCCTTGTCTTTTTGTTTCACTGTCCTATCCTTAGTTGCGTTCTCTGGCTTGGGCTTCACCTCCTTCTACCTGGCTGGGAAGTTACATTGCTTCACCGACCAGGGCCGTGGGCGCAGTTGGCGTCTGTGTGCCATGTTGCTGCCACTCTACAGTGCAGTGATGATCGCCCTGTCCCGCACCTGTGACTACAAACACCATTGGCAAGGTGAGTCACACTCCATGTCACGGTCAGGGGTGAAGATTGCATAATTATTTTACTGTTATTTTACTTAGGATTCACCCACATCAGAGGTATAGCATTGTAACAGACATTTTCTTTCAAACTTAAACAGTGAGCAAGAAAAGAGTGTGCTGCGGATGTCTTTGCAAATATTTTTATTATACAGGCACAACACAAATGTCGAGTCATACTATGTCAGTCATCCTTAAAAAGGTAGGAAGCACTGCTGTCAATAAACCTCATGTAACATTGCTTGCAGCAGGCAGGACAAAGGAACAGAGAGCACTGAGGACTTGTATTGTATTGTATGTAGAAAAGAACTAAGACGTAACAAAACTAAAACGAGACTGAACAGTGTTACAAAAACAGATGGAATCCAAAACTATATCTGACAAGAAACACAGGAGAAAGAAAGACTTAAATTGGAGCACTAATGAGGACCATCAGCAATTACAACAAACACGAGTTCGTACTCCAAATTAAGGATCTTACATTATGTCCCCGGAAATATTTTATTATTTGCTTCTATGTTCTGCTATGGTTTGATTTGTTATAAAGGACATACAGTGCACTACGTAATTGAAGCATTTCCTCTTCTTTATGCACCATATATGGAATCAAACAATTAGCCACAAGGTGACTGCATACCAACTCATCTGTGAAATATGGTGGAGGGGAGGTTTTTTGCTTTCTTTGGCATGTTTGGTTTTTACTGATAGTGGCTTACGCTGATGACGGCAGCAGAAGACCTTAATTCTAAAGTGATCAACAAAATCTTCTCTTCTTAAGTGCAACGATCCTTCAAGCACCTTCAACCATAGTTTCGAACTGTTTAAGGGATGACGGTTAAAGATTCTTGGTGGAGGTTGATGCTACTGAGGTTGGTTGCATGGTTATTATCTCAGGTTCCAGATGGTTGATAGTTCAGAAGATGGTTGCTTCTTCATTACTTGATGTTCCAGATTGCTCTGAAAGTTAATGGAGCTAGATGATATGGAGGACAGTTTGTTAGTGGTTGTGAAATAGTTAAAGGGGAGATATGGGCTCTTATTGTTTGGGTAGGATTCCGGGTGGTCTCTGCTTTTTGGAGAGTAATTCCCAAAAAGAAAAAAAGGTAATAGAAAATTATGTGAATGAGATATATTTGAGCTGAGATGTGAAACTGTGATGAAACCGACTGTGTTGGCTGTGACTTTTAGGCAGTGACATAGGAACAGGAAACAGTGACAGGCATTGTTTTGACCTATAGCAATAGTTGGTTATTTTTAGAAACATCAAGGCTCTCTGGAGAAGGGTGTGTGATGTCACTGTGAATTGACTTGTAGGACGTGACGAGATGCATAAAAGGCTAGGGCTCTTTCTGGCAAGAAATGTTCTTCTAAGCAGGAACACATTTGTTCACAGAGGAAATTCAAAAGCAGATTTCTGTTCAGTCAGAGATTGTCGGCGGCTAACTGGTGGGCCAACCGAACTATTACTGACAGAGTGGCCATGCCTGATGGACTCAACAGTGGATGCGCTGCGTGGAGCAGGTGAGATGATGTGGTGAAACAGCCTCATAGAGTTATCAAGACCGTGGCATACATGATGTTTTCATTTGGATCGTGGAGAGCTTTTAAGATGCTGGAGTCTGTCACAAGGATGTGGATCTTGATGTTGGTTCGGTCTGCTCGCTTGAGTGTTAGAAATTGCCCTCGTAAAACCGTCTTCCAGATCTTTTCATGCTACAGGTTTCAAGAAGCACTCAACAGTTTAATCCAGTTTATCCAGTCACTGTTGCAGCCTGTTTAGTTTTTTGGCACCTTGCACTGTACAGACCACTATGGAAATACGTTTGACATCTTGTGTGATACCCTTGGTATGTCTGTAAAATCGATGTACTCTGTGCATATGTATTGTTTTTAACTGGCAAATAATATCAATCAATCAAACTGCCAAATGTACCTCAATCCCTAGGAATATGAATAGTAACATCCTGTGAGAGGCAAACTGAGAAAACAGGAGCACAACACTGAGTAATTCTCAGGGAACCAGTACAAAGTGTAAGATAATGGATGTCCTATGATGAAGTGACAGCAGACATTAAGCATTTGTTGGCACAGCTATCAGCCACTAATTACTTTTGAGGGAGACATATGTGCAAGGAATTCTCATTCTTAAATGAGAAAAAGCAGCTCTGGAAAAAATTAAGAGACCGCTGCACCTTTTTTTTCATTTGCAGAGAAGTTGAAAAGGACAGTTTTGAGTGAGGAACAGAAGTGTTCCATTTGCAGTGGTCTCTTAATTTTAACCCTTCCTCACTCTAAACCTTCCTTTTCAACTATATATATATATATATATATATATATATATACAGTGGATATAAAAGGTCTAGACACCCCTGTTAAAATGCCAGGTGTTTGTGATGTTAAAAAATGGGACAAAGATAAATCATGTCAGAACTATTTCAACATTTAATGTGACCTATAATGTGAACAATTCAAATAAAATACTAACTGCAATCTTTGAGGGGAATAATAAAAACTCACAATAACCTGGTTGCATAAGTGTGTACAACCTTGAACTAATACTTTGTTGAAGTACCTTTTGATTTATTCCAGCACTTTTTGGGTAAAAGTCAATTAGCATGGCACATCCTGACTTGGCAATATTTGCCCACTCTTCTTTGCAAAAGCAATCCAAATCTTTCAGATTGTGAGGACATCTCCTGTGCGCAGCCCTCTTCAGATCACCCTACAGATGTTCAATTGGATTCAGGTCTGGGCTCTGGCTGGGCCATTTCTAAACGTTAATCTTATTCTGGTGAAGCCATGCTTTTGTGGATTTGGATGTGTGCTTTGGGTCACTGTCGTGTAGCACACTGATATCCTTCAACAATGAGATCCCTCTGATGCTTTGGAAGCTCTCTGCGGCCCATGGCTTTAGCTCTGAGATTAAACAAAAAAATTCAGAACAGCTGAACTTTATTTGTGATTAATCAAAGTTGCTTTAAATGATTTCAGGTGTGTAAGTACTTCTATTTAGCATGAGTTTGAATGTGACTGGTTAATTCTGAACACAGCCACATCCCCAGATATAAGAGGGTGTGCACACTTATGCAACCATTATATTGTTTTTATTTCTTACTTCCCCCCCTCAAAGATTTCAGTTTGTTTTTCAACTGAATTGTTCACATTATAGGTCGCAGTAAGAGTGGAAAAGGTTCTGACATGATTTAACAACCTGGCATTTTTTACAGGGGTGTGTAGACGGATATATATATACTGTATAACAATAATAAATAAAGTCTATAAACACAACAAAATGGGTAGAAAGTGAAGGGGTCTGGTCTACTTTCTGAAGGCACTGTAAATGTTCCCTCTGATATCACAACAAAGTATAAAATCTCATAGCAGAGGACACTATACATTATATATATTCTTTCCACTGCAGAAACAGCTAGGAACTATCACATTTCTTCCTAAAGAAACAGGTGCTTAGGTTATTCGAAGTTCATACTATCTTATACCTTAAAATTTAATTATATTCGTGTGTTGCACTATAACTCTATGTCAGGTTAAATAACTACTCAAAGCGCTATTTGGAGCCTTAAAAATATGAACTGTGTTGTGGATCATTATTGACACCGACACATTTTGCCCTACAGCCCATTACAATTAAATGAGAATAACACAACCTATTAGCTTCTTCGTTCACAACACATGGTTTATAAAATGTTATACTGTTTTGAGTTTCCGCTGTTGACGATAGACTGAACCCCAAACAGTACACACAGCCCCTCAGTTTCCACCTTAGTAATAGTTAAACAGTAAATAAGTACAAGGCAGCAACATCAGTTTGGCCCATTAAAGTTGAGAAGCCCAATCTAGTCAGGTTAAACACAGCTTGGAAGCTCCTATTAACCGACTATATGAACCATGCTGGATGCATAACACCACAAAGTCATCTCCATTAATGGATGCTTAAGGAGAAATATGTGGGGTTCTGCTCAAGCCCTGAAGAAGGCACCTATTCTGAAGCACCATCAACTTTTAGATGGATCCCAACAAATCAGGATACCTTCCAAAACTCCAGCATGGAGTAAAAGCTTAAATGTCAGTTTAGAACTAATGGACAGATTTTTAGCAGAGCAGGGACATTTCTGCAGAGAAGTCAGTATATAGTGTGAAAACAGGCAGTTAAACTTCGCCAATGCCTAACAGCAAAGTACTGCGGCATGTGCTATGGGCAGCAAGATAACAGTATCTTACCAGCTCAGAATAATGTGACAGCTAACACCCACATGATGCACCGACCAATGGTATACCAGCATTAATATACCCAAAACTTACAGAAATGGACACAAATTATGTGACATTTGGATTCTAAAATGACAGTGACCATATCCACTCCATGTCGGCTAGGCACATTTTATAAAATTGGCCAATATAAAAATGACCATGTAAACAGCAAAATAAAAAAGCATCCCATTCTATTCACTGGATGTAATAAGCCAGTAAGCCCCAATCATGACTATAAAAAACACATTTACAGATAGAAATGTACAATTATTGCTTCCCAATGCAAACATCTTTATGAAGTTAATGCTGTTTGAATGCATGGCCACATATTCTACATTTTTCATAGATAGCTAAAAATAAGCAAACTACAAAAAATGCTGCAGCACTTACCGGGTGACATAATTTGAATCTAACATCTTGTGTAACGTTTTCTTAAATTGTAAAGAAATTAACCAACATAATTTTACCTAAAATCTGCTGAAGCCATGGCCAATGTCATTCAGCTCATAATGTGGGCTTAAACCAAGTGTCTGAGGCATTTCTAGAGTCCTAACATGTCATTTGCTCCCTCCAAAACAGTCCTGTTCATTGCAAGTAAAATTGTGATCAGTTTATTTCTAGTGTCTTCAAATATTTTAGCACTATACTGTTGATTCTCATTTATTGAGATAGGGCATTGACTAGGCCACTGCAGGAAATTCATACTGATTTTAAATGAATAACAAATGTATTTATGAAATAACTGATAAAAGAGAAATTCTAAAGAAACATAATTTATTAAGTATGAAAGTGGATTTATAAGGATTGTAGCAGAGGTGTACATTTTAAAAGGTGTGCTTAACGAAAAGCCATATCTAAACAAATCGAAAACAAAAGGTGTTCTGGCATGGTGCTATATCTTACTCTCCTCTTACCATAAGATATTTTTTCCCAGAAGAAATTACAAACTTTTTCCAAATTACAGTGTGCCAGAAGCTGTGAGGCATGTCAAGGTGTTGTTGGGCATATTGTAACCAGGTTTTTTTGCGGCATTGGCAAAGTAAATGCTTCTTTCAGGCAACTCGACCATGCAGCTTATTTTTGTTTAAGTATCGTCATATTTTGCTTCGTGAAACAACTATGCCGTCTTTTTCCAGAGCAGCCTGTATTTCTCCTGAGGTTACCTGTGGGTTTTTATTTGTATCCCGAAAAATTCTTCTGGTAGCTTTGGCTGAAATCTTTTTTGGTCTACCTGACCTTGGTTTGGCATCAAGAGCTCCCCAAATGTTCCACTTTTTAATAAGTTATTGAACAGTACTGACTGACATTTGCAAGGATATCTTTTTATATCCTGTTCCATCTTTATAAAATTCCATTACCTTGTTACGCAGGTCTTTTGACAGTTATCTTCTGCTCCCCATGGCTCAGTATTTAGCCTGCTCAGTGATTTCACATGAGAAATTCCAAACTCATTGAATATTTATACACAGACACTGATTGCAATTTAAAAAGCCGCAGTTGCGGGAAATGTACCTTTAATTGCCATTTTCACCTGTGTCACTTTGTGTGTCTGTAACAAGGCCAAACATTCAAGGGTATGTGAACTGTTGATCAGGGCCATTTGGGTAAATTCTTATATCATTATGATTTAAAAAGGAGCCAAACAACTATGTGATAATAAATGGCTTCATATGATCACTATCCTTAAATAACATTTCTGCCAGGGTATGCAAACGTATCTGTAAATGGCTCCTAGGTGAAGGCCAATGGTAATGTAGTTGCATCTTTGTAAGAGCAATTTCTTTCATCTGCGGAAATGTACATCTTCCACAGGATTGCGGTTCAATACTTATGCAAGCTGCATATTTTAATTTTACCTTTTTCTTACAAATACTTTACAACAAAAATAACTGATGTTGAGTGTGATCTGAACGAAAATTAACGAGCAAAATGCTAGTGTACCATATGTAATGTAATAAAATCTGAAAATTGACACTGTGAGACACTGAGAAATACTTGTGTATTTTCATTTGTGTTAATATTTGATTGATATTTCAGATGCCTTTGTTGGCGGGGTGATCGGCCTACTCTTTGCCTACATATGCTACCGGCAGCACTACCCCCCGTTCCTGCACATGGACTGCCATTTGCCTTACGCCAGTATCACCAAAGCAACCCACCTCATCTCTGCCCAGGGCGACCCCCTGGCCCTGCCCACCGAGAACGCCACAAGCCTGCCTCTGAAGGGGCTTTCAGAGGGGCCTGTATGACTCCTGCCCACCCCTACCTCCAGACCATTGCCCCGGACCCAAACCCGGAACACCCCACTACCCCTCACTTAAACAGACTGACAAGCTAGCACTTACACATTCCAAGGGATAGTAGTACTGTACCCCCCCCCCCCCCCCCCCCCCCC
>JACXGJ010014387.1:0-14924 GCA_016801105.1 Esox niger
CTGTTTTAACTGGGTGTAGAACCCAAAGGCATCCTGTTTTAACTGGGTGTAGAACCCAAAGGCATCCTGTTTTA
Source organism: Esox niger (assembly GCA_016801105.1). Classification (NCBI taxonomy): domain Eukaryota; kingdom Metazoa; phylum Chordata; class Actinopteri; order Esociformes; family Esocidae; genus Esox; species Esox niger. The sequence continues at coordinate 75 of JACXGJ010014387.1, forward strand.
ACTGAGTGTAGAACCCAAAGGTATCCTGTTTTAACAGGGTGCTGATATAACTACATCCAGACATCCAAGAGAACTACCCAGGACCTAATATGATCCCCTTGTTCCAAAACCAGAAGGTTTATGAGCTTCAACAATGTTAGCCCTCTGACCTGGAAGGACAACTATGGTCCTGGAGGAACAACATGTCTGATTTCGCTTCTACCTGGTAGTTAAATAAACTCACCAGGTGTCCCCAGAATCGGCCCGACTAGAAGTAGAAGAGCAAAACCAGGAGCAGAGTTGAATAGCCCCGGTCCAGACTTGAATCAGGCGTTAGGGCTCCTTCAGGAGCGGAAGTAGCTCAGCCAGCTGAAGTGTCTCCCAGTGGGAACTTCCCACCGCCACAGAATTAGGCCAGTTCTATAACTAACCCTCAACCTGTCCTCTTCCCCCTCCCACCGTCCTAATATACCTGTACAGTAGGGTTGAGTACGATGGATATATTCTGGATGTTCATCTTGGTGTCCGTCTCCCTGGTGATGACGTGGTCCATGTGTGTGACCAGCCAGGACAGCAACAGACGGCTGCCAGGGGCAACCTCCGTCAACAGACGCTGGAACTCTGTCATCTGACAGGACACACACAGTTTGGTCACATTGAAAACTAGAGAAAAATGTATTATATGTTCAGCATTCCAAAATGACTTTAAACAAACTGTAATGTTGCAGATAAAATCTTCATTCTTTGAAAGAAAACATTCAGCAAAAAACCAAACCGGCATACAGTGTTTCTCCAAAGTATTCCCCCCTACGACTATTTACATTTTATTACAACATGACATTTTAATCTATTTATTTAATCAGGTGGCGTCGCCAGTGATCAACACAATAAAAGTCCATAATGTCAAAGTGAAAACAATGCAATTGCCATTGCGGTTCCGGGCAATTAAATCAAGCAACATGTGTGAAAACACTGTGTCCAATGAAGACGTATTTAAGCAATCATCTCCCCCACTCACCTTATCAACCTCGTTCTGTCGACCGCAGGCGTCCTCAAAGCGCTGAGCCAAGTCTCTTCCCAGCAGGTTCTCGGGCAGTTCTCTGAGGTACTGTTTTAACAGGCTGGCCACCGTGTGGGGGTCATACTCCTCCAGACACGGACACTCCTCCCGGTCATATGCAGCCTTCAGCTCATCCACCTTTGACTTCATACCTGGCAAGGAAGAAACAACGTCTACAATCCTGTATCTGTTGAAAAATATGACTAATGTGATATCTAGTAAAATTAACTAAATTTAACTCACACACAGACCTGGGGTTTACTGTCAAGATGAGGACCAGGAATGTTTAACCTTTAAAAGTTACGCCCAACGCATGACCTTAACCTAAACCCATTTATCACGACCCCTAAACTTTAATGCCCAAACATAACCCTAAACTCAATCCCAACGTGGACAAATAGTGTTGTTAAAGTGAGTCAAATATTCTCACTTCACAGGATTTTCCTGGTTTTACTCAGATAATAAAACAAGTAAAACAACGCACGCACGCACGCACACACCTACCAGAGACACGGTAGATGCCTTCACACTTCATGCCGTAGCTCTCAATGTAGTCAATACACTCTCTGAACACGGCTGGTAGCTGGATGCCGTCGTACAGGGCTGTTCTCTTTACAGCCTCAGCCAGTGGAGCTCCAAAGATCGGCCTGTGAAGCAATACAAAGGTCTGTCAAGGACTGAACATCCATTCGCTGAATTCAAACTGAACGAGAAAAAAACCCACAGTAAACACAGGGACAACCAGACCACCCTAACCCTGCCTGAAGGTGGGCTTCTAACCAGACCACCCTAACCGCCTGCCTGAAGGTGGGCTTCTAACCAGACCACCCTAACCGCCTGCCTGAAGGTGGGCTTCTAACCAGACCACCCTAACCCTGCCTGAAGGTGGGCTTCTAACCAGACCACCCTAACCCTGCCTGAAGGTGGGCTTCTAACCATACCACCCTAACCGCCTGCCTGAAGGTGGTCTTCTAACCAGACCACCCTAACCCTGCCTGAAGGTGGTCTTCTAACCAGACCACCCTAACCGCCTGCCTGAAGGTGGGCTTCTAACCATACCACCCTAACCATACCTGAAGGTGGGCTTCTAACCAGACCACCCTAACCTCCTGCCTGAAGGTGGGCTTCTAACCAGACCACATTAACCCTGCCTGAAGGTGGGCGTCTAACCAGACCACCCTAACCCTGCCTGAAGGTGGGCTTCTAAGCAGACCACCCTAACCTTACCTGAAGGTGGGCGTCTCCACCAAAACAGGCTCGGGCTCTGCTGTGGGCTTCTTCTTCTTCTTTTTCTCCTTCCACTGTTTGACTACGTCGGCTGCCGTCAGGTCCTTGGACTTCTTGTCCTTCTTCTCTTTGTCTTCTTTAGGGCCCTTGTCTTTCACCTGACCAACAGAAAACACAAGGTGAGCCCTCTGTGGCTTAACCGGCATGACAGTGGGTTCGAATCCCAGGATGACCTGTTTGTGAAGTGTATGCATTCATGACTGTCTCTTGTTGGTGTCATTCACACCAGTCTTAAGGTAGTTTAAACACCAGTTTTTACACGGCGCTTTCGTGGTGTGAAACGGTGCTTTCTTCGTGTGAAACGGCGCTTTCGTCTTGTAAAAACTGAGCTGGGAAGACAATCATAACTTTTTTCTTCACAAAAATACAGCCTTTTAAATAAAATTTTAAGGGAACCAAATGAAAAATGTACAAGACTTTATCCGTAGCAAGTAAAAACACTAAAACAATGGTATAGAATAGGTTTGACAGGTTATTGTAACAACAGTGAATTGTGTATTAACACATTGTATCCAGAAGATAAATACATGAACTACTGAATCATGGCTGTGCTGCACAATGTCTTTTGTGCTCGTTACCTTGAAGTCCTTCTCCTTCTTCTTGGAGAAGCTGGGCTTCTTGAACACGTGGATTCCCTTGGAGCGCTTCATCTTGGACGGGCTCTCGGCCTCGTCCGCCGAGCTGTCTTCCTGGAAGGCTGCGTAGCCCTCCGCTGAAGAAAGGAAGGACGGATGAGATGGAGAGTGACAGAGGACAAGAAGAGGTCGAGAGTACAACCCACACTCACGCTCATCACAGGAGCTTGTACTGCGACATAGTGAACAGGAGGCAGAGAAAGAGACACAGAGACAAGAGAAAGACAGAAATGCAGAGAGAGCGAGAGAGAAAAGAGAGAACGCGGGACAGAGCTGGAACTAGGAAAAGAGGTCAGTCTCCAATTTAGCACAGCAACTCCCACAGCACCTGGCTACTCGCTTGTCCTGAATTTAACTCAGATCTGATATTTCCTCACAGCCAATCACAACCAACTGGTACTGAAGGCCGTCAGCGTCCCGCTGGTCACCTGTTGCCTCTCCGGGACCAGTTTCCCTATAATGTGATTTCTTAGCTAGGGAAAGGACACACCTTCGCCAGTTACAGGGTGTGCCCTCAAACTGTCCGTCTCTATCCCAGGCTAAATTTAGCACCGGAAAACCCATGAAAGAACAGATGGAACTGGGTAGCAGGGGGTTAACGGCCACTTCACGACAACAGGGGCTCTGACAATAGCATTGTCGTTGAAGCATGAAAACATGAGCCGTGCAGCCAGTCTGTAAAGGTGGTTTTCCTGTTGAAGTCACAAGATCAGGAAGTTTCCAGGCTGCCAGTCTCTCAGGCGGTACACATCTTCTTAAACACAGAATATGCCTGTGAGTAGTTCAATGTCATTTTTTATGAGTTCCATTGATGTGGTTACGCAATCATTTCGGTGTAAATTTGGATGTGTGTCTGGGGTCGTTGTGTTAAAAGGTCCATCCATGTCCGCGTCTCAATCTCCTGGCAGAGGCAACCAGGTTTTGGGCTTGAATATCCAGGTATTTAGTGGAATTCATTTTGCCATTGATCTTAACAACCCCTGGACCTGTGACCTCTAGTGGCGAAACAGCCCCAAAGCATCAAATGGCCCGTCACCATATTTCACTGTGGATATTAGTTGCCTTTTCTTGTATGCAGTCCTCTCCTGTCACCAAACACGTGTGCATGGCCAAAAGGGCTCATCCAACCACAACACACCACTCTAGTTCCAATGACGCTTGGTGAAGATCAGGTGCTGCCATTGGTGGTTTGTGCTCAGTAAAGGCTTCTTTCATACAACACTTCCCAATGGCGTCTTGACTTGGGGGGGGTATATTTTGAGATCTGATTCCACTAGTTGTAGAAACGTTTTGATTACTGCCCCAACTGGGATTAGTGGTATTTTCAAATGTTTGTGAATTTTTTGAATACTTTGTCTGATCTGTGTAGGTCAATAACCATCTGTCTCCATCTGACTCAGCTGATGGCTCTTGGGTTTTACTCATGTTGATGATAAGGGGATTTTAGATGTGTGCAACCTTATATTCATACCCCAGGGAAACAAGATCAGGTGAATGGCATCCATACAGTTCCTGGAGACGGAGACCAACTGAAAAGCACAGAATTTCTGACACCAAGTAAAATATAAAGGCAATACACATTTTTATGGAGTGTCTGCAGATCTTAATTTCATTTCACTGAGCTTTCTAAACAGACTGTGGGGGGTACTGTAGGGTTAGTACTTTAGATGTTTCTGGAAAACGGCAAGGGAAACAATGACTTCCTCATTATGTAGCCTACATACATGAACACAGGATGATCTAGAGTCTACATGTAAGAATACAGGAAGTGATTCTTACTCCTCTTTTCCTTTTTTTTGAACTTGTTCTTCTTCTTCCCATGTTCTTTGTCATCATCCGACACAGCGTCGATGACCTCATGATGGTGGTGACCATCGTGGGGGGGTGAGGGCTCGCTGGTCCGGTACAGCCCAGGGAACTTGGTTGGACTTATCTCCTCTGAACTGGGGGTACGTGCCACCCCCCCCGGGTGCTCCGCCCGGCGCACCTCAGCCGGGCTGCTGCTCGGAGGCAGGAAGCACTCGGTCATGGCTGGGTAGGCCTGGCCCTGGGTCTGGTTCCGCTCTTCAGGCTCACACTTGCCTCTGGTCCACTACATCTACAGAGGGCGACACACACACACACACACACTTCAGTCCACAAACAAATCAGAAGAGACTAATGTGTTTAAGGTCTCTGTTAGAACAGTCGGTCAACATTAACTAAGTGAGCAGTGGACTCTATTGGATTTTAAATGGATCAGAAGATGCAGATCTCTAAAGACACCCTGGGATCACTTCTGAATTACACCCGTAGGGGGCAGTGTACACGGACTGTCAATCAGTACAGAATGCACTCCCAGCTCTGATTACTACAACAGGTGCAGCATCAGTATGTGTCCAGCAGATGGTGCTGTTGTGGCATGAATGTTTTACACCTCTAATACTACCCTCAATACACCAGTACAAATGAATAACGTATTTCTATCTCCAGCACAATGTCTAACCTTCTTTTGTCACCTGTTTGTCATTTCCAGACAGAAGAAACCTATTGGTCCAAACCAAATTCAGTACAGCTCAAAATTTGACATGGGTATGAATACTTTTGGGCTTAACTGTACATACCAGTACAGAAGCTCATCACATACACAGAGACAGACACAGCTAGCAGCGACAGGCACAGACACGCGGCAACAGACAGACACAGCTAGCAGCGACAGGCACAGACACGCGGCAACAGACAGACAGACAGAGACCGGGGCGCACAGAGACCGGGGCGCACAGAGACCGGGGCGCACAGAGACCGGGGCGCACAGAGACCGGGGCGCACAGAGACCGGGGCGCACAGAGAACGGGGCGCACAGAGAACGGGGCGCACAGAGAACGGGGCGCACAGAGAACGGGGCGCACAGAGAACGGGGCGCACAGAGAACGGGGCGCACAGAGAACGGGGCGCACAGAGAACGGGGCGCACAGAGAACGGGGCGCACAGAGAACGGGGCGCACAGAGAACGGGGCGCACAGACAGCATTTGGTATAGCTCAGTCAATGCAGAATATTGCTTTCAACAAAAGGGTTAGATTACTAGATCCCAGTAAGAACATGTATGACCCTGTCTCTGCATGGAGAGACTGTCTCGGCATGGAGAGACCTCTGAATGACTCAAAGGCAAACGTGAGAAAAACTGCTGCAGAATAGGTGCAATGTGGATCGAAGATGTCAGATTGAATCCTATCCACCAGATGGGGCTCTCAATTTTTTGACCTCCTCGATTCAGATCTTAAAACACACAAAGCCTATTCTGACATACACAGAAAAACAGACATTACTAAATGAATCTGACCGGCTACCATTTGGCAGATTCTATAAAATGACTTCCCCATGGAAACATCACCGACTTCAACATTTCCCTGTCAGTGCACAGGGCAGAATGACTCACAGATCAGGCGAAATGCTGGATCTGGTGGTTAGGTTTCTAGTTGCTTTTACATCCTTTCCCTGACTGACCAGAGGTCCATTCACTTCCTGACACGCCCCATGGCACGTATATCTCAGAGGGGATTTCCCTTTTCCATGTCTGAATATGGATGTAATCCAGTGTAACCTTTGTTTGTTGTAATTAACACATTTGGTTACACACGAAATAAAGCTTTATCAGGTTGGAATTTTAAGCCTATTAAAAAACATCCGTTCAGTTGAGTAGCGAGAACTAGATAGCTAGGATGTTTTAAAATAGAGCGTGGTTCCTCCCAAATTAACATGTAATGCCAGTGTCTATATCAGTCTTATCATAATCCTCGCTGAAGATAAAGCATAATTACTCCCGTTCAATACTACAAGAAGTCCCAGTAACTGACCTAGTTAGCTAAGGTACATAGTGAAGCAGGCTGTGGTTATCCACGCAACTCCAACGGATGAGCAAGCTGTCAAACTACTCATTAAAAAAGACCAAAGTTGCAGCTTTCCTGTAACAGGCTTTGAATGGAGGCCCAGATGCTAGTTAGCCGGATAGCCAGCTAGCTTGCTATCATTAGCTTATAGACTAACCAAAGGTACTGTTGCTGACAGATTCCGCAAAGTAAATCGACATAAGGTAGCAAAAAATAAGATTTACCTGATCCAATGTGCGTACAAATTTGACTTTGAGAAGCAATCAGTCAAATAACTTTGCCAACTAACCTGTTCGGCCAAATCCTTAGCGGGGCTTCCTGCTAGGTGTTTGTGTACCAAATAAACAGAGATGAGCCTGCGCATTGAGACCATATATGCTGTATGGGATCTGTAGTTTTTACCCCAATCAGGAGAACCCACAAGGGAAAACAACATTTTTAAGTTTCAAGGATTATTTGTCAAATGCACCAAACAACATGGCACCCTTGTGACATGGCAACTGACAACTACGTAGTGAGAATTGAGAGGAAAAATATACAAACAAAAATATATCCATACAAAAAATTCAGAAACTACAGACAGAAACTGGGAGAAGTTGAATATGGAGGTGAAAACCACTAGCTGGTCAGTGCCCCCCCCCGGAAGACAGCCTGGAATGCCATCTGGCCTTAGTGACTTCCTTAATCATTAATGAGTATCATTCAATCCATATTTAATTTAATTATATTTTATATATAAAATACAAATTTGAATAAATGTATACCATTTATTAACAATACTGCATTATGGTGCTAAAGGATGTCTAGTCTACATACTTAAATATAGTATGAATATATTATGATCTGGAATACATGAATAAATGCATGTGCTTGCATACAGAATGGAGACCACAAACCCTGAAGTTGCCCTACTGCCATTATAAACCAGTGTCCGACAAACCCTGTGTTGAGCCTAGGGTTCAAAGTTTACAGACCCGTTCACTCTCTCCACATATTGTTGTGTCATACAATGGATTTATATTTTAGTTAAAAACAAATGCTATCAATATACACACAATACCCAGTAATGATTATTCAAAGCATGTGGCAATAAATTGAAATAAGTACTCAGACCCTTTTCCATGACACTCCAAATTGATCTCAGATGTGTCTTGTGTCCATTGATCATCCTTGAGACGTCTCTGGAACTTGACTGGAGTCCATCTATACCAAATCCAATTGACTGGACATAATTTCGAAAGGCACATACCCGTGTATATACAAGATCCCACATTTCAATGTCCATGTCAGGGGAAATACCTATCTGGACCTCCTAGATTGAATTGTGTCACGGCATACATCTGGGGAATGTTATACAAAAATGCTAAATATTGAATGTTCCCAGGGGCACAGTAAGCTCCATCATTGTGAGATGGAAGACGTTTGGAACAACCAAGACTCTTCCTTCCAGCCGAACTAACAGGACACTAAGGACGTCGGTCTGGAAGGTGAACAAGAACTCAATGGCCACTAACAGAGCTTTAGAGTTTCTCAGAAGACAGTCGAATCTGTCAAATGTCAGATGACAAACATCTCTGCAGCACTAAATCAACCAAAGTAAAAGACACATGACAGCCCACCCATCAACCCCCACCAACTACTGCACTGAAGCATTTTAAAGATTAATAATATATATATATATGTGTATATACACTGTATAAAGGTATTTACTGATACATTATGTCTAGCAGCTTTTACACTCAGCTTGTCTTCGGTCCACTGTTGTCTATTTGGCACTACTCCCACAGAAATATCGAACAACCTCTCCCTGATGAAAGAAGGCCATGTGATTAAATATGTATAAAGGCAGACAAAGCTTCATTGTGTGGTTGGCACACTCACAGAGTTCTGATTGTTCCTTGCCCATTGGGCACAGCTTCCTTGATTCCTGGCAGGCAGACAGGACACCCAACCATCTGCAAACATCAGAGTGATGGCAGAAACACAGAAAGTGTGTGTTTTTGACCATTTGTGTGTGTGTGTGTGTGTGTGTATGGGGGTGGGGGGGTGGTGTTAGAGTAAAAACACTGGCAGTCAGTCAACCCCCCAACCCTTCCTCTCTTCCATGAGAACAACACAGTCACACACATTGGGTCAGAACACCTGTGGAACCAGAATGATGTCATACCAACTTGTTTCCCCAGGAAATTAAGTGCTTCCTGTCAGACTGCGGCTAAGCTAACATTAGAGCAGGAGATTGGTAGCCCAAGCAGACACACTGGTCGTAACACAAAAGCTAGCTGGTCTTTACCCTGGTAGTAAACCAATTTAATTTCTAACTACATCGAAATGTATTCTACAGTGTTCTGTAAAAATATACTAAAAAAGTATTTAATGGATAATTTTGGACAAAAGTGAGCTTTGTGTGACTTCTGATCAAACCTACGTCACAATGAGTACAGAGGTTGATATTGACAGCATCCATCTTGTCCCCTGACACAGGAGAAACAGCTGCAGTGACATACAGTGACATGTTAGTTTGAATAGCAGGGTTGTGGGTTTGATTCCCACAAGGGACCAGAACAAAACATTTAAGAAGTCATTTTGGAGAAAGAAGAAATATCCGTCCAAAGGCCAGAAACTCGGTCCCCAAATCAGACACAACCAATTTCACTAGAAAATATACTTTAAAAAAGAATGCACCAAACAACATTTCAACCTGCTTTGCATTTTTATTTTTAGAAAAATCTATTTCTTTTACTTATTTTTCTCTGTTAATTTCTGTCTATTTTGAGAAAATGATACCGACTTCATATTCACCAATGGTTTTATTTGGCGCAGTATGGGAATTTAGCCTAAAGTTTTAAAGAGTATAAAGATACAAAATAAAATATAATACAATTAGAAAGTTATAGTAAAAACCTATTCAAAATAAAATAAACTATACAGCATTACAACAAAAGAACAAAATAGGTGAATATAATACATTCTACAATGTCATTCAGACACAGACATGAAAGAAACAGAGAGAAAATCTGACTGATTCCTATACTCTCAATCAGACCCAATGACTAGAATAAATATTGGACCAAAGTCAGTCAGTCAGTCAGTCAGTCAGACCCAGTCAGTCAGTCAGACCCAGTCAGTCAGTCAGACCCAGTCAGTCAGTCAGTCAGTCAGACCCAGTCAGTCAGTCAGTCAGTCAACTTGGGGTCTGGAGTTAATGTTCCACAGGTAGGGGTACTTGGTCAATGGATAGGATTGCTAGTAATCGGTGTCGAATCAAATAAACACAGTTCACACAAACTTTTATATTTTGGATGAGGCTTTATCGTCTTTTGTGAACCGTGTTTCTTAAAACATTATCGTCCCAACTCACACTACAGATCCAAAACCTTTTCCCGTTTTGCTTCTCAAATAACGTATAGGCGTTTCCCCAAAGTTTAAACTTGATGAACCCTTACAGTTTTCTCCAGGCACCTTTTCATTTCTAGCGTGACAGTTTCTGGAACGGTTCTGCGCAGGACGGTGTGAAATGGAAACATGGGTGAGCAGCAGTCCTAGGGTTAGGGGGGTTATGGTATAAAACAGACTGTACAGGTTCACTGTTGAGACAGGGCAGTTGAACTGAGTCCTAGTGTCACTTGGTGTTTCTTTTCCTGTGTACCTCAGACTCCTGGTTCACTGTATACCTCAGACTCCTGGTTCACTGTATACCTCAGACTCCTGGTTCACTCTATACCTCAGACTCCTGGTTCACTGTATACCTCAGACTCCTGGTTCACTCTATACCTCAGACTCCTGGTTCACTGTATACCTCAGACTCCTGGTTCACTATATACCTCAGAATCCTGGTTATCTGTATACCTCAGAATCCTGGTTATCTGTATACCTCAGAATCCTGGTTATCTGTATACCTATGAGTCCTTGTTCACAGTATACATCAGACAGTGCACTTGCACATCCTGTCAGAGATTTACAGCTACTGGACTGGCATAAGCGTCAGCTACCATAGTAAAATCTGTCACATGTGGTGCAAGTGCGTGCATTTGGGGGGTGGGGCAGAGAGTCAGTTAGTGTTCACCCCTTCAAAAGAGGCAGTTGATACACTTGACAGCCTTGCTGCCATAATCCAGACACTCTGGGCCGATGCACTGGCAGCAGGCGTTGTGAAACCAGCGGTACTTGGATCCTCCCATCGACTCACAGTACAGTTTACACTGGCGGATGGATACGCAGTCATCGAAGTAGACCACTGTACATATGTTATCTGGTGGAGGGATACAGAAAAAATAGGACCGCAGGTCAGTTAAAACCTAACCGTAAATCCAGTAAATTCATGAACACATCTTTAAAACCTAACCGAAAATCCAGTAAATTCATGAACACATCTTTAAAACCTAACCGTAAATCCAGCAAAATTCATGAACACATCTTTAAAACCTAACTGTAAATCCATTAAATTCTTGAACACATCTTTAAAACCTGACCGTTAATCCAGTAAATTCATGAACACATCTTTAAAACCTAACCGTAAATACAGTACATTCACGAACACATCTTTAAACTCGTAACGAGTAGCTCCCTGCTGAAATTGGCCAACATTAAACCTCAGTGTCTTCCTCTGGGCTTTGTCTACTGTTAGTTTGAACGGTGCTGGCGCAAAGTATGACCATATGTTCTGGGGGGATTTCCAAATGCCACCCTATTCCCTATAATGCACACTATTTCCTACGAGAGCCCAAGTCCATGTGTATTGCATTGGTTTTGAGTTGGGCTCACAAGGAATGCAGAGCTGCATGGAACTTCGGCTGGGAATTGTAATGAGCTAAGGGTTGTGTGGTGGGAATGAACCAACACTCATGATAATCAGGGAATGTGTCGTCTTTGGAAACTCCATCACAGCATCTTTTTATAGACGATGTAGTAAAGCTGCCTGGCTCAGAAGTTCCACATTCACCCTAATGCTTACAGTTCCACATTCTACTTATTTCTATTTTATCAGGTTCCACTAGGAATTTAATTTACGTATTTGGTTCCTCAATTGAAGAATGACATTTCTGTTGTTCTGCAATCTTTGCCTTCTGATCTCATCATTCTGCTACCTTGAGTGTCGTAACTGGCATGGATGCTGTTGCCAGGCAGTGAAACATTCTGGTGCTGGTCATGAAGCGTCTCCAGGAAGGGGACCAGGTTCTCGTGATGAGACAGTTCCTCGACAACTGGGAATGACACCACCATCATGTTGACAGGGGCGTCGCCCTCTGTAAGGGCTCGGAACAGCGATGGGATGGGCATGTGGAGTTCCTCCACTGTGCTCTTGGATGTAGGCGGAGTGTCACTGACGTTTTTAGGATGACACATCCCTACAGTATGATGTAGGGGAGGGAAAGGGAGAAATGGAGAGAGGTAGAGAGAGAAACATGGAGAACAAAGGAAGGAGCATGCGTGTGAGTTTTCCAATAACACATTTACCTCAGAAGTGAAAAGGCCATGGTTTTATGGTCTATGGTAACAGAACACAAGTATTTTTTAAAGCAGCTCCATATATGGTAACAAACTATTGCCTAAACAAATCATCGGATGCCATCAGCCTAACATCCTGAAGGAGGCAAAGTAGATTAGCTAGAATGGATCCTTTAAGTAGCTGCAGAGTTTGACAGAGGAACCAACCAAGGCTACAAATAGAACCAAGAGAGTTGTTTCAAATAAACGACCAAAAAAAGTGTCGCCCATAAGTGAGTAATCTACAAGTCAGAAAGAGACCATCTACTGTGTGGGGAGAACAAGTATTAGATACACTGCTGATTTTGCAGGTTTTCCTACTTACAAAGCATGTAGAGGTCTGTAATTTTTATCATAGGTACACTTCAACTGTGAAAGATAGAATCTAAAACAAAAATCTAGACAATCACATTGTATGATTTTTAAATAATTAATTTGCATTTTATTGCATTACATAAGTATTTGACACATCAGAAAAGCAGAACTTAATATTTGGTACAGAAACCTTTGTTTGCAATTACAGAGATCATATGTGTCCTGTAGTTCTTGACCAGATTTGCACACACTGCAGCAGGGATTTTGGCCCACTCCTCCATACAGACCTTTTCCAGATCCTTCAGGTTTCGGGGCTGTCGCTGGGCAATACAGACTATCAGCTCCCTCCAAAGATTTTCTATTGGGTTCAGGTCTGGAGACTGGCTAGGCCACTCCAGGACCTTGAGATGCATCTTACGGAGCCACTCCTTAGTTGCCCTGGCTGTGGGTTTCGGGTCGTTGTCATGCTGGAAGACCCAGCCACGACCCATCTTCAATGCTCTTACTGAGGGAAGGAGGTTGTTGGCCAAGATCTCGCGATACATGGCCCCATCCATCCTCCCCTCAATACAGTGCAGTCGTCCTGTCCCATTTGCAGAAAAGCATCCCCAAAGAATGATGTTTCCACCTCCATGCTTCACGGTTGGGATGGTATTCTTGGGGGTTGTACTCATCCTTCTTCTTCCTCCAAACACGGCGAATGAAGTTTAGACCAAAGAGCTCTATTTTTGTCTCATCAGTCCACATGACCTTCTCCCATTCCTTCTCTGGATCATCCAGATGGTCATTGTCAAACTTCAGACGGGCCTGGACATACACTGGCTTGAGCAGGGGGACCTGGCGTGCGCTGCAGGATTTTAATCCATGACGGCGTAGTGTGTTACTAATTGTTTTCTTTGAGACGGTGGTCCCAGCTCTCTTCAGGTCATTGACCAGGTCCTGCCGTGTAGTTCTGGGCTGATTCCTCACCTTCCTTGTGATCATTGATGCCCCATGAGGTGAGATCCTGCATGGAGCCCCAGACCGAGGGAGATTGACCGTCATCTTGAACTTTCTCCATTTTCTAATAATTGCGCCAACAATTGTTGCCTTCTCACTAAGCTGCTTGCCTATTGTCCTGTAGCCCATCCCAGTCCCGTGCAGGTCTACAATTTTATCCCTGATGTCCTTACTCAGCTCTCTGGTCTTGGCCATTGTGGAGAAGTTGGAGTCTCTTTGACTGAGTGTGTGGACAGGTGTCTTATACAGGTAACAAGTTCAAACAGTTGCAGTTAATACAGGTAATGAGTGGAGAGCAGGAGGGCTTCTTAAAGAAAAACTGGTCTGTGAGAGACGGAATTCCTACTGGTTGGTAGGTGATCAATTACTTATGTCATGCAATAAAATGCAAATTAATTATTTAAAAATCATACAATGAGATTTCCCGGATTTTTATGTTAGATTCGGTCTCTCACAGTTGTAATGAACCTATGGTAAAAATTACCGACCTCTACATGCTTTGTAAGTTGTGAAACCTGCAAAATCAGCAGTGTATCAAATACTTGTTCTCCCCATTGTAGGTGTAGATATCTCAAACATTCAACCCAAAGCCTTCCGCTTCGTCCCCTGCCAAACCCAAACCCTGGGCTGACACATTGTGAAGAGGTGTCGAATAAGACTGGAATGCACATAGTGTTTATTAGTATACAAATAAACACTACAGTGAATGAAATCTCCCCTCCCAATCTCATATGTATGGTCCTGCCAACTCACAAGGCGGTTTGGAGGAGCTAGAGACACATGTGCTCTGACGAACAGCCCTCCAAGCTGTTAAGCTTCTTACTACACTGATGAGACTTGGCCCTGTGCTTAGACTGTTAGTAGCACGGCAATTACCCAATACTATAGTACACAGTACAATATATACATGTCAGCCTCCCAATGCTATTATATACAGTACAGTAGATACATGTCAGCTACCCAATGCTATCGTACAGAGTACAGTATATACATGTCAGCTACCCAATGCTATTATACACAGTACTGTAGATACATGTCAGCTACCCAATGCTATTATACACAGTACAGTAGATACATGTCAGCTACCCTGTGCTATTATACACAGTACAGTAGATACATGTCAGCTACCCAATGCTATCGTACACAATACAGTAGATACATGTCAGCTACTCAATGCTATCGTACACAGTACAGTAGATACATGTCAGCTACCCAATGCTATT
>JACXGJ010014389.1:0-14921 GCA_016801105.1 Esox niger
CACACACACACACACACACACACACACACACACACACACACACACACACACACACACACCCAACCACCCACACACCCACACACCCACACACACACAAATACACAAAACTCATTCAGAGGGTAATGGATAGTGAAATGAGTCAGACAGGAGTGCTTGCCCAAGCTGAAGAGGATCTCTGTCTCTCTCAGACACACTCTGTCAGTCTCTGGCCCTGCAGGGCTGCTGTCATGTCCCTCTTACATCCATCTGTCCAAACAGCTTAAGGCCCCTGGTGACTACCTGCCTGGCCCGAGAGGCGTCCACCCCCATTCTCTGCCTCCCTCCATCCCCCACCTCTCTCTCTGTCCTCCATCACTCCCTCTCTCCCTTTTTTCTTCCTTGGCATCACAGTGACCTATTCTTTTTCTTCTGATTACCCCAGAGACAAACACCTGCTCATCCCTAACTCCTCCATGTGTGTTCATATGTGTATGTTTATACAGACGCTAAGTCGCCTCAGATTGAACCAACGGTTGAGTGAATGCTAACCTAATGAAAGCTCTTGCCCATCAGACGTTCTGTCTCTGATCCTAATCGACTTAAAAACACACAAAACAGACCTACCTGCATGTGGTAGATATATGCACACATGCACGCACTGCCAAACACACACACACACACACACACACACACACGCACACACACACAGTCATGTTTGCACACAAGCTCTATTTTCTCTCCCTCATAGCCTTCACCACTGCAATCAATAAATGTTCTGTCTTGTAGTGTTCTTACTAATGGGTTTCCCCTTGAATGAATGTTTTTGAATGTTATCCTGTCTCTTGACAGTAGATGGCAGGGGTGAATCCAAAGGAGGGGGGGGGCAGGTCAAACTCCCCCAGTTACATGGATCCAGATAACCAACTGTACAATAAGTAATGGTGGAGGTTGGACTGGAAAAGACATGACTGCATTGTGTTGCGTGCCTGCCTGGGAGCAAGAGAGGAAGACAGAGCTTTCTTTGAGCCAGGTAGAGAAAGACAGGTCTGCCAGGGTGTGAGAGAGAGAAAGAGAAAGACAGCTCTGGCAGTGGGACAGAGAGAGAGACAGGTCTTCCAATGGAACAGAGAGAGAGACAGCTCTTGCCAGTGGGACAGAGGGACATCGGTCTGCCAGTGGGGTAGAGAGAGAGACAGGTCTGCCAGTGGGCCAGAAAGAGAGAGACAGGTCTAGCCAGTGGGACGTAGAGAAACAGGTCTGCGAGTGGACCAGAAAAACAGAGACAGGACTGCCGGTGGGCCAGAGAGAGAGACAGGCCTGCTATAAGGCCAGAAAGACAGTGACATATCTGCTAGTGGGCCAGAAGGAGAGAGACAGGTCTGTCAGTGGACCAGAAAAGAGTTTCACCCAGCAGAATCACACCAACATGACCAAACAGGGTCTCCTGACAGACACAGACACATCCACACCAATATAACCAACCTTGCTCTCCAGATAAAAACAAAGAGATCTCTTCACAGTTCAGTCA
The DNA here is from genome assembly GCA_016801105.1 of Esox niger. Lineage (NCBI taxonomy): Eukaryota > Metazoa > Chordata > Actinopteri > Esociformes > Esocidae > Esox > Esox niger. Next base: position 1,508 of record JACXGJ010014389.1, read on the forward strand.
ACTATCAAATCTAACACTGGCTTCAGAGACGTGAAGACGTGCCTAGTCACACTGTGAAAAACGTCAATTATAGAGATGTGTGTATATGTATGTAATATTTTTGTACCTATCCATATTAATATTTGGATATATTTTGAACGGTGCTTCGCTTTACAGATGGACAATGACCCAAAACATACTGCGAAAGCAACCAAGGAGATTTTACAGGGAAATAAGAAGATTTTTTTTTGTCAATCACCTGTTCTCAACCTGATTGAACATGCATTTCACTTGCTGAAGACAAAACTTAGGGCAGAAAGACTCACAAATAAACAACAATTGCCTGCAAAGGATTCTCAACGAAGCATTAAAAATGTATAGTTTATGACTGTGTTCATTTGTTGAAATACATTTGTGCCCCTGAAATAAGGGGACTGTGTATGAAAATGGTTGCAATTCCTAAACGTTTCATACAATATTTTTGTTTAACCCCTTGAATTAAAGCTGAAACTCTGTTGCATCTTGGTTGTTTCATTTCAAATCCATTGTGGTGGCATACAGAACCAAAATTATGAAAATTATCTCATTGTCAAACTATTTCCGGACATAACTGTATATATAAACTATACTCATACTGTAAACATATACACACAAAGCTACAAAAAGTGTCCCATATTCCTTGGAGACAATGACTACATGAAGCTTATGACTGCTCACTCTTCCTTGTCTTTGCAAAATTCCACAACTATCATTCTTGAGGTAGGTGTGAAATATCAGATTCATTGCTTGGTTTGATCTGATATGAGACACATTCAAAACATTTGCTAATCTACTGATAAAACCTGTGTTATATGAGGGCAATCCCAAAGGTAAGTCAAATTCTACCCCAGCAATACGCCCACATTAAACCAGTCTTTGCTCCCATTAATCACCCATTACTGCTGTTATTGTTTATGGGCTGTGGAGAAATGGCTAAAACCTGATCTTTGATGTTGTCAGGAGCGTTCTATCCACACACCTCTGTCAGCATTGAGAAGATGAACGAATAACAGGGTTGCGATTTGCATTGGGAGTTTTTATGGACACCAGGACTGGGCAATTCAGGCGTCTCCCAAGTCACTGCAGCCACGAGACTATTGAATAACTCAGCCTTTAGGTCCACCTTTGGCCCGTCAAAGTCCTTCGCTGAAAGAACAAGACAAACGGAGAGTGTGCAACAGAGAGAGGTGGGGAGAAAGACAGGTAGAGACTCAGAGGGAGAGAAAGTGGGAGGGAGAGAGGGAAGAAAGAGAGATAGATTGAAAGAAGGTAATGCAGGAGGGAAGATGTTAGATAGGGAAGACCCAGAAAGAGATAACAGCTGAGCAGTAGGTGAGCTCCTCCTTTTAACTGGAACGAAACACTGGACGGATGCAGGTGAGTGTTCCTCCTTCTCTTTTTCCGCCGTGGTGCCTTCGATACATTGCAGGTGCGTTCAGTGACCTAGCGTTTGATGCAGAATCCTTCTCTATTTACATGGTCATTATTTAGACATGGTTCTGGTGGTCCGTGGCAGGTGATCCACAGTGCTACTGTGACGGCGGTGCTGGTCCGGCCGCAGCGGATTGTAGGGGGTTTAATGTAACGCTACATGTTATGTGTTACTACGCGAGATGCTAGTGCACGATTCAAACCCTAACGGTGATTAAGCTTTCCTACCCGATTGATTGGCTTTTTGAGCATCACAATTCCAAGAGACTATCTCCATAATATAGCAATCTGCGATATAATGATAGTGATTACATATTAAATTAGATAATATAGTGTCACCTTTGGACTAACCTGCTGTGGTTTATTCATCATAATCAAATAAACACTTGGAAGCAGTTTAGACAACTGTAAGAACTGATGAACACACAAACCCCCAGGGATTCCTGTGTTGACATTCTTAATGTGTGGGAGGGGGTCGGGGTCAAAGTTCACGCAATCCAGTTGTAAAAGCCCTTCGCACCTCCTTGCTGGCGCTGGCTGTCGTTAACCATTAATCCTCCGGTTACAGCCACAATAGAGGTGGCATAGCAGATTAACCTTCCTCTGCACTCTGCTACACTCTGATTTTAACTGTGGACTTCATGTGTTGACTAGGCTGTGAGAGGTAGAAATGTCCTCGAATTAATCTGCAAATGACACTCTCCTGAGGCCTTCAGCTAAACTCCTTACTGACTCATGCAGGTATCTTATCTCCAGTCTAATATATGTAATCTTCAGGTTTACCTCTAGGTCTATAAATGGCCAATCAGATGTATATCGTGCCCGTGTTCCACTACACCCCATTTCAAGCAATTCAGCTGCGGGCGTGGTCTCTCTGTTGCTTCGGTATAGCTGTGTTTTACAGCCCACTGCGTTTCTGACGTCATTTAGCGTCACGGAGGTTGGGGATGTGGAGATTAGATCGAATGAGTTTTACCACTGTTACATGAAGGGCCTGAGCTTAACCTTTATGTAGGGAGAACACGATCAGCTGTTTGTGGGTGTTTATTGCGGGACATGTCTCTGTAAAACCAGAGGTTGACTGTAGCACTTGTGTGTATCTGTTTGTCAATGTGCGTGGCTGTCGTCTTACCCAGTGATCTCTGTCCAGGACATGGCTGGGTACAGGCCGAGAGTCATTGTGCTGAGCAAGAAGCCGGGCCACAGCTTCGGCTTCTTCCTGAGGATTGAACAAGGCCAGGAAGGTCACCTGATCAGGAACCTGGAGATGGGCGGGCCAGCCGAGCTGGCGGGTCTAAAAGACGGAGACCGCATCCTCCGGGTCAACGGAACCTACGTCGATAACATGGACCATCCACAGGTGAGGAGGGGCTGGACGGCGCCAACCGGGCTAGCAGCCACACACATTTACTTCTGACCCCTCCCAATCATAGTGTACTGAAATGATTACAGTGTAAGCTATATAGTAGAATGATAACTGGGTCCTCTGGTGCTGACCAACTTCTTCAAAGGGCCTGGGACGGGGAACAAGTTTGAGTTTACTAAATCTGGTATTAACCAGCTTTGATTAAGGCTAGCTTTGTTCAATCTCTTTCTATAGTTCCCGTCTATATTTGTAACATCTCAAATATCAACATATCCATTATATTTTTAACATTTCTATCTGTTTGTAACACCTGGGTTGGTCTGTTTGTCCTGTTCTGCGCGTCCTGTGATAGGTGGTGGATTTGGTTAAGGAGAGCGGTCCTTCTGTCACCTTCCACGTTCTGGATGCTGTGTCCTACAAGCAGGCAATGGCTGAAGGGGTGGACTTGTCTGAACCTAACCCTAAACCCACCAAGCCAGCGATGAACGGGGTGGCAGGGGAGGCGCCAAAACCCAAACTGTGCCATCTGGTCAAGTCCAGTGGAGGCTACGGCTTCTCTCTGCGCTCAGTCAAAGGTGAGAGGGACGGGCATACACACGGATGCAAGCTTCTTGGTTGTCTCTTTGATTACCTGTGATGTCTGATCAGAGAGATCCAAATTTATAATATGAATTGACATCACTTTTTTACTCGACTCCCTGTTCCAGGTGAATTGGGCGTGTTCATAACAGAGGTGACCCGAGGGGGCGTGGCGGAAAGGGCAGGTGTCCAAGACAACGACCGCCTGATAGAGGTCAACGGGGAGAACATGGAGAACTACACCCATGACCAGATAGTGGAGAAGGTCAGAGTTCATATCGGTTTTCCATATTCTCAGCATGATCCGAGGGCAGTTGCTCCTCAAAGTTAGGCCTTTTTCTACACGACAAATTAAGAATGTGCTTCAATCCCTGTTCATTTCTGGGGGAACATTCTTTGCACCCTCCTAAATGAACCCATGTTGTGACCAGATCAAGGCATCAGGTAGCAGCATTATGTTCCTCTTGGTGAATGAAGAGACAGACAGGTACTACAAGAACAAACGCATCAGGCTAGGGGCGGGGCTGGCTACACTGAAGCACCTCCCACTAAAGCCACGTGTTGCGGACTTGGTCAAAGGGTCCGATGGCTATGGATTCTTCCTAAGGGCCGAGCCTAACAGGACAGGTTTGTGTGATTGTAGAACTCGGTTACTTGCCGAATAGAAACGTTCAGCCAAATCACAAAGTGCAAACTATACAACGTGACATCAGGTAGATATCATCCCACCTGCAGGCCACTTCATCAAGGACATTGACCGGGGGAGCCCAGCCGAGGGGGCGGGACTGAAAGATATGGACAGGCTGGTTGCCGTGGGGGGAAAGGAGGTGGACGGCTGCAGCCACGAGCAGGTGGTGGACCGGATCAGGCAGTGTGGCAATAAGTGCTGCCTCCTGGTGGTGGATGAAGACACCGACAAGCTCTACAGGCTGGTGAGTGATCGGGGATCATTATTAACATGTAAGTCAACAGCAGCGGCTGCACAGCGAGCCACGGAAAACCGGCGTCCGTGGCCAATGATCTGCTGCGAACGTGAAAGCACACATGAGAGCCTTCAATGAACAGTTCTACCGCAGGGAAAACATCCGCCTTCTGATTCGCAAGTGTAATTTCCTGACCACGTCCCGTATTGTTCAGTGTGTGGAACGCACAACACCAGGGTTCTTTCACACAAGGCGAAAATACAAAGAGTAAAGTATGAAAATATATAAGTGCACTGCTCTAAAGCTCACTGGATAAGAGCACCTGCTAAGTGGCTAACGTGGAATGTTATTCCCGCACCTATAACTGGCTGTGTTTGGTTAACAGTTCAAGTAGTTCATGCGTGTGCTCCAATGGATCTTAAGAGCCGGGTTCTCCGCTTGCACTGCAATATACAATGTGCAAAATTTGGCACTAATTTGAATCCATTACTGATGGTCATATAAATGTATGAACATCCAAGTAAAACTACAGCTTCTGGGTTTTAACAAGAAAACACGTATAATAACCTAGATAAGTTCCTTCCAATATGGTGACACTCAATGTTCACAGTCAAGTCACCGAGTTTTCCACTAGTTCTCCATTAACATTGAGAACATTTATTTTACCGGGGCTAAATAATAGAACACAATATTCCAAATTTTCAGTCAAAGGGGAGAATTTAATCAGTAGTTCCTGTGCAGGTTATTGAAAACATAAAGCTATGGTACTGCCACCCCACACCCACCCCCACCCCCACCCACGTCACCCTGAGTTCTGCAGTGGTCTAAATCTCTGCCTCGGTACACCTGCAGCAATCCAGTTAGAATTCTGGTGCAACACGGGGCGGTTCCATTTGGTACTGATGTCTGGCAGATAAGCCTTGTCACGCCACGCTCTACTGATTCCAGGTTATGCGCCGATGAGCTCAGCATTTTCTGAGTTGTCAGCGTCGCAAGTGTACCTCCAGAAATCTGCAAGCAGTGTGATAATAATGTGAACGGCGTGTGCTAGGAGGAAACGCTTCAGTTTTAGGCAATCCTGCCCCTGCTGTGAAGTTGGAACAAAGCAAGGCCAAAATGGCAAAGGAAATATCAGGAAATGGGGAGGGAAGTAAAATATGTGTAACAAATGTAAATAAAAATGTTGTATAATACACATAATGGGTATATACAAAGCTACATACTATATAACAAGTACCAACGTATGCAGACTGACAATACACCGTAACAATCCAATCAAATCCAATAATGAGTTGGCCAGCAAACTAACACGGTGAATTGTGTAATCTGGAGTCTGTTGTTTGACAGGTAAAAAGCCAAAATGGTGGATTTTCATGAATCAAATTAACTTTTTTCAAAAAAGATATGAGCTTAGCGAATTTACTTGGAAAACGATGCAATTCTGTGGGACTGTCATTTAAATTAAATTACAGTAATGTTACTGTAAACTCCCAGAAATAAAAATACCGTAAAATGACAAATAGATTTACTGCAAAGGATGAGGTGGATGATTCATGGATCCCACAAGAGGCAGGAGGCCACGTGATGGTGGTGAGACACCTTCGAACTCCAAGATGAAAATCATTCCTCAATGGGACTGAGAAATGGGTAGTAAGGGGGCTGGAACACAACAGAAGGTGTTGTGGTTCTGGATCCACTGACAATGGACACTTCCTGTTCATGGGTGAGTGGACGTTCCCTTTCACCCTGAGGAGATCGTCTGGCAGGTCTGTAGAAATTGCCAGAATATGTCATTGTTTGGGTTGTTTTTTACCTACTGAACTGTCATACTGTACACAGTAACAACAGAAATGAATTGCATGTATTTGACAGGACTATACCTTATTTTTCTCCACTTAGGAGCATATATCTAATAGGGTAGGACAACACTGTATTGTACTGTGATGTAGAATGATGTGGAACAGTTACATAGGTACAGTCAAGTGTAGAAAGACCTACCTGTTCTCCAGTCTAAATGTCTGTATGAAGGATGCTACTGTAGCGACTCAAGTTGGCCTGGGCTCTGTGTGATGTTTCACAGGGAGGCGTGTCCCCTCTGCTCTACTTGGAGGAGGCAGAGGGTTCCGTCCATCTGAGCAGTCCTCCCAGTTATCCAGAGTGCGTCCCGAGCCCAGCCCCAGCCCCGGAAAGCTCAAGTTTCAAGCTATGTCATTTGAAGAAGACCACCACTGGGTACGGCTTCCACCTCAACAGTATCCAGGGGGTCTGTGGCCAGTACATCAAAGAGGTAAACACACAGGGCACATTCCACCATACGGCCACATATCACAACACACGCCGGCCTCAATGACTTGTCTCTGAAACACTTTGGTTAACCAGTAACGGTCAACATGTTTAACACTCCAAACCGTTGACTACTCAGCCGACATCTTTCTCTCAGGTGGTGAAAGGCGGAGCTGCAGACAGGGCGGGTCTGGAGGATGACGACGTGGTGGTGGAGGTGAACGGTGTTAACGTGGAGCAGAGCAGCCACGAGGAAGTGGTGGCGCTGATCCGTAACAGCGGCAGCTCGCTGACGTTCCTAGTGGCCGGGAAGCAGACGTACGACCACTTCAAAGCCAAAGGGGTGGCCATCACCACCCAGCTCCTCAACCCGTCACCTCCCGTAAGGACACCGTCCCCACCTCCCTTCCACGCCCGGAGCCACACCCCAGCCCAGATAGTCACACCAGCCACCCTGGAGGAGGTCAGTGAAGATGAGGAACGTGAGGAGCCAGGCACCCCACCACCCCAGGGACGAGACAGGGTGAGTGACACAGACAAAATGTGCTCCGAGGGGCGGCCTGTAGCATCTAAACCGCATAAAGATTCACATGAACCACAGGCTACGGCGTAGAACAGACATATAAAAAGCAAGTTAGTATTAACAGTGTTTATCCACAGTTCTATTGCAAAAACACTGATATGACTCTGTCCCCCGTAGGCTTCGTCTGTGTCTTCCTCGGCCTCCTCTTCATCCGACATCGACGAAAGATTCTGAATGCCCTCCAGTAAGCGACAAGTTTCCATCATCAACCTTTGCGCAATGCTGGATATTGTAGGGAGTTCGGCGTAAGATCAAATAAAAGATTACAAAGGCTATGTAGATAACATGTGCATGAATGCTGCCTATAGTTAAAGCACTACAAAACGCCAATCTATTTATTGACGGAAACTTCATTGATCTGTTAGTGGTCTTCTTTTCGCACGTAGGGTTTCTGAATGTAGACTGTCAACACTTGCAATGCCAGTTTCAATGTTTAATTCAGTAATGAACATAACCATATATCAAAATATGCTGCCTAATCATTATGATGTCATTTAGATAGCATTTCAATGATGGTCTTGTATGTAACGTCCAGTGTGTTTCTCTTTAAATAACAAACACTGCTCTCACAAAAAACAACTGCTGTACCAGATGTGTATACAATCAATCTTTCAGTATTACTATATGCCAGTAGTAACTGATTAAAGTAATACCACAGTAACTAATCAACAAATATCCATATTGTTGTTTTCCGGATGCATTCCCATCTGTGTGAAAGCACTGTCTTAGTAGAAATAAAAGGTAACAGTAGACCTGTACAGGAACAGGCAGCAGCTTCAGGGTCATCAGGTTCAATGGCGCTTGATGAATTCCATCCATAATTATTACATTATTTGATAGAATCCTTTTGTGAACATCTTTCCTTCACAAAAGCCTGTTTTGCAGAGGAACTAGTCTGTGCTCTAGACTGCATTACTCCTGTGGTCAAACTGATTTAAGGATCATTTCATCTCCATCCAATGGGGCGACAGCATAAAGACACCACCATAATCATCATTTTAAATAAATCATTTTAATTTCTACAAAGGACAATGAAGTCCTGATTGCAAGTTGTGAAGTAAAAAATTAAGTGTTCCAAAACTTCATTGATTTTCCAGCCCCTCATCCGCCCAGCCCCTCATCCGCCCAGCCCCTCATCCGCCCAGCCCCTCATCCGCCGACACCAGCGGTCAACAAGCCCATACACGACCAATTCCTGATTCAGGAAGTAGAGAACAAAGCTCTTCTCAAAAACAAAAACGGACCCACAGAATCTGACAGACACTTATAGTTCAGTTCAGGAGACCCACTGAGCCTTTAGGTAAATACCAGAAGACGTCACACAGGTCGAGGTTTAGGGGAGCTCAAGGGGTCATGTGCTTCTCGGGTGCCTGTTTGTGGGCGAGATAGAGGAAGAGGATGCTGGAGAGGGCGCTGACGAGGAAGATCACGTCGAACCAGCGGTGGTAGAAGTTAAACTGCAGCTCACCCAGCACCTCCGTGACAATAGAGCGATACTCCAATGGCATACTCATCCGCATGAGAAGAACAGAGGAGACGAAATACATCCCCTGAAAAAGACCGAGCCGGACTGGTCATGGCAAATTCTAACACACAACGGACTGCAATACAAAGACAGCTTGGTACAGAAATACATTGCCGCTGCTCAATCATAACATTACATAGAATGGAAATGATGTGTCCTCACCATGATCTGAGCAAGGACCAGCACAATAACATTGGAGGACTTGCTACTGGAGATGGCATAGAAGAACTGATGAGAAACAGACATGGGTGTTAGGCTACATCATAACAACAGACTATCAAACTCCCTGTCTAAAGTTGGCTCACATTGACTACTTCCTGTCTGTAGTTGTCTGACCTGGACCAATTTCCTATCTGTAGTTGTCTTACCTGTACCAATTTCCTGTCTGTAGTTGTCTTACCTGTACCAATTTCCTGTCTGTAGTTGTCTTACCTGTACCAATTTCCTGTCTGTAGTTGTCTTACCTGTACCCATTTCCTGTCTGTAGTTGTCTTACCTGTACCAATTTCCTGTCTGTAGTTGTCTTACCTGTACCCATTTCCTGTCTGTAGTTGTCTTACCTGTACCCATTTCCTGTCTGTAGTTGTCTTACCTGTACCAATTTCCTGTCTGTAGTTGTCTTACCTTGGTGAGTGTGATCAGCAGGCCTCTGATTGAGGTGACAATGATAATGCCCACCAGGATGAAGGAGATGTGCTGAGACCAGAACTTCACCTGCAGAGGACAACATACGGAAAGAAACCGTATATACAACAACCATCGGTGTCGTGGACATGCTAAACAGACAATGGCATCTGAAGGAGATTCAGTGTGCTGTTGAAAAAGACTAGGAACAATGACACAACTGAAGGACACTCTGAACATTTTAAACTGATAATCATTAACATTACCGGAGACATATTTCATGACATGTGACTGTACAGGGGTGTGGGTGCTTGTGTGTGTGTGTGTGTGTGTGTGTGTGTGTGTGTGTGTTTGCTTGCAGTTTATGTGTACGTGAGCAGCAGAACTCACATCGAACTGGATGCCTAGGTAGTTAACAGTGATTTCAATTCCTCTTGTCACTGGATCGGTCTTCCCCACACGGTCAAACACAATGTTAATGGTGGCCTGAGAGGGACAAACAACAGGATAATTAAAGACAGAGATCTGGGTCTTGGATGTGGATCACACACTGACTTGATTGTAAGTGAAACAGAAATTAATATAGTTTTCAAACCAAAAAAATATGATATGCACTGAAGAACAACCATTTTGAATAAGCGATGCAATTCATTTACCTAAATAAAGATGAACACAAAACAGATTATTTTTAAATACATACGTTCTCAAGCAGGCAAATGAGATTGTCTAGGTCAGGCTGTCTGGAAGTGTCTGACTCACCATGAAGATTTTCCACACACAGTAAATGGAGAAGAAATAACCCAGGAAGTTGAAATATTTCCCCTGGAATGTCTTAGAGTATTCAATCCGCTCCTGCAGACCAGAACAAAGGGAAGAAAAAAAGACACATTCTTACATAGCAAGTCTTCACCCAAAACCATACAAGCATACGTGTGTGTGTGTGTGTGTGTGTGTGTGTGTGTGTGTATGTATGAATGCGCATTTTGTAGTTCAAATTAGAACCAGCAGTTCTCACAAGGATAGTAACATGGGGCTAATTAGGACTTTTACGATCCTCATGCGGACAAAATACATTTCTGACTTGGGGTTAGAGTCAAACAACATAATGTAAAATATTCTAAACTGTCTTTGATATGAATACATCTTTAGAATATGGTAATAGGACAGGACAAAAGAACACCGTTTAAAATAGCTTCCTTCAATAGAATGTTCCCATTTGGAATGTTTGGTTGCTAGGCCTCAATGTTTTGATTTGATCTGAAGCTTAAATATTTGGTGTCCACAACCCCAAGTCCAGACAACTTCTTTCAGCGTTCCAAGATAATCCATATCTCATCAATGAGTTACAGCACCCAACGAGTCAACCGGTCTGACCGGCATATGGCACAGGGAAATCATGGTCTGAGAAGACCATCCCATTCCATCAAAAACAGTAAGAGGAATTGTGTTCTCACCAGGATATGATTAATTTTTTATGCATGTGAATCTCTCGACATTGTGATTACATAGACATGGTTTTATTGGTGAATTGGCAGGTCAGACATTGCCAAGTCTCTCAGAGATCTATAGTTGTGAGTGGTACTGGAGGTCCCGGTCCCTCCAAATGGCCATCTTCCGCTATTACAACCAGCACCTGCCAGAGCAGGCCAGGCTACATCTGTACCAACAGCACATGGAGCTATTGCGCAGGGCTGAGTTTTACACAAGGGTGTCCAATGCCTACCAGCCCACACTCAGCACTGGGGAGGAGTGGCCAGTCTTTACTGATGAAGACATTGATAAGATAGAAGCCATTCCAGGGGTATTAGAGCTAGCTGTGGTGATGGGTTGCCTGTGATTCTCTGACCCCTGAGTGCTCAATAGGTTTCTGTTTACTTCATAGAACTAGCAATAGGTAGATTGTAAAAATGTTCAATGCTAACTGTTGCCCCTTCAGATGCCAGTATGGCAAGCTCAAACGGAATTGTTTGTCTTTAGAGAGCCTTAGGTAAACATTTAAATGTTGCATAGCACCAGCAAGTAACTACTCCTAACAGAAAAATCCAAATAAGAAATGACATAAACACTTAAATTTAAGTAATTAAGCAGACCTTTCCAAGAACAACTTACAGTTAGCGCATTTATCTAGATAACAAGGTGGAACAACCACATCTGTGATAGTAAGTATCCTACCTAAAGATGTGAGTGTCATACAGGTAGGTACATGCTTGTATTTACATAACATCCTGTTAAATTGTATCTTTCTCATTATTTGAATAATGCTTAATAACTAGCGGGGGGGGGAGTAGTCTTATTTCGGGCTCACACCTTTCATAATTTTTTCTGAAAATAATAGCTGGCTCACAACAAATAAATCTTACATTGTATTATGCACTCAAAATCCAATATACCCGGTAAGTAGTTGACCCAGCCACTTTCAGATTAGCGACTCTTTTGTAATCTTGCCCAATTGGTGAGTAATAGCGCATCAGTAATTGGGACCAGGGAGTGTCTCGTACTTGTTCTATGTTGAAGGTGAATGCCAGAAGCAGTGTGGGTCAGTGGGAGCAGAGTGGTATCAGAACTGGAGCCCCGGCATGTTGAGACCCAAGGCCGTTTGAAAGCAGGAAGCAGAACCCACCCCAAAGATAAGTACTTCTCCATATCAACTGAACCGAAACATCTGCTAACACTGTAGTGTGGCATACATTGACACCTGTGTGTGTAGTTGGATCTGTAGCTGTCTGGGTGAAGCGACGGGACGACGAGCGACGGCTGAAGCGACGGGACGACGAGCGACGGCTGAAGCGACGGGACGACGAGCCACAGGTGAAGCGACGGGACGACGAGCCACGGGTGAATCGACGGGACGCCGAGCGAAGGGTGAATCGACGGGACGACGAGCGACGGCTGAAGCGACGGGACGACGAGCCACGGCTGAAAACAGCCGAGCAGGAAGGATTGGCCAGGAGCCTTTCATCGGTATGGGACTCACCGGTCAACCCTTGTTGACTTCCTATTGACTGTGAATTGATTTAATATTTTTTGTGGATTGTTTGGTTCTGGCTTTGACATTACTTCCAAATGAACTTCCCATTTGGGTTGATTGTGAATCTGAATCAGACCTGGTGAGTAATTGTGGACTGTGGAGTTGTGCATTCGGGCTATGTCCCCTTAGCAGCATAGCGACATCTGCTGACTGAATCGTTCTTTTACTCAGTTCAACACAGCCCTGGAAGCCTGTCGCAAATACTAGACTGCAGCCCTGACAGCAAGCCCACCATGGACGAGGAACCACAGAGCACTCCTGGAGAACATCTAAAACAGAACCCTGACCTTCTTCCCTCTCTTGGGACTTGGACCCAATTGTGATATTCTATAAATTAACAATTTTAAGATTAACGAGTAGAACACCATTCTGACTCGATTGTATGTTTGAATGGTGTACAGTGTAGAAAGGACACTGCCCCCTCCGGGTGTCCAAGGTTGTTTTATTAGGACACCCAAGTGTTCATTTCAATAAATAAATGTGTTCATAAAAGACCGGAAAATGACTGGGTAATTTCTTTTAACAATGTTCCTCAGTTTGTATATGTGTGTAAGTAAATACATAATTAGGAACATGTATACACATACACACTTAATAATATTTATATATTTGGTTTAAGGGAAGGGGTTGCACATTTCACATATGGTGATCACATGTTTAAAGTACCAAACGTCATTTTTTTCTCTCTGTTATACGAACTACAATGCACCAAAAGGACTGACCAAAGTCAAAATGAAAACTGCTGAGAATAAGACCAAAGGCCAATGCTATTAGAAGGCACTGTGTGTTTTACCTTTGTGGCTTGCAGTTCAACAGTCTCCAGGAAGAGCTGGCGACTCAGCTCCTCCAGAGCGTCAACTTCCTGCTGGATCAGTGACAAGTCTGTAAAGGTGATTCAAGGAAACAGCTTTGTCAGACGCACGCCCACCGACACGCACGCCCACCGACACGCACGCCCACCGGCACGCACGCCCACCGGCACGCACGCCCACCGGCACGCACGCCCACCGGCACGCACGCCCACCGGCACGCACGCCCACCGGCACGCACGCCC